>OY757923.1:96103632-96181801 GCA_963585895.1 Sepioteuthis lessoniana | reverse complement strand
CTACCACTTCAATCCGGAGTCAAATCGGCAGTCAGCTGAGTAGACAGCAGCAGGTGAAAAACCATCCAAAGTGACCAAAGATGCAAACATCAATAGACAAGGTTTTGGCCTCTGTATTTTGGGATGTACAAGGTATTTTTTTCATTGATTACCTTGTGAAAAGATGGAAACATCAACAGCGAATATTATATTGCATTATTGGTGCATTTGAAGGAAGAAATCACCTAAAAATGGCCATAAATGAAGAAGAAAAAGGGCTCTTTCACCAAGACAATGCAGCATGTAAAAAATTGAACACAATGATGGGAAAACTACATGAATTGCACTTTGAACTGCTTCTACACCCACCCTATTCTCCATATCTGACCCCTAGCAACTACTGGCAGACCTCAAAAGAATGCTCCACGGAAAGAGATTTGGCTCTAATGAAGAAGTGATATCGGAAACCAAAGTGTATTTTGAGGCCAAAGACGAATCATTCTACAAAGAAGGCATCAAATTGTTTGAGAAGCGTTGAAATTGATCTCTTCCTAGAGTGATACATTATGTTGATGAATAAAGTCAAATTTTGTCTAAAAGTTGTTTTATTAGTTAGGCCTAGGACTTATTTAGTGATGTGTTTTTAAATATTTTGTAGATAACATTATTAAACAAACCTTAGCTTTTTGTACTCGATTAAATGGTTTCACTGAATTTCAAACAATTCAGTTTAGCATAAGTTCACAGCTTAAATGTCAAACAGTTCTATCTGACCCATAGATCGGACCCTATTAGGTGCTACCTCTCTGGGCCAGAGTGGACCTGGGAATGATGGCAATGAAGGAGTACTAAACATTCCTCAATGTTCCAGCATTACTGGAGCCTCAGCATTAGATTGTTTAGTGTCACATCCAGGACACTCATTATGGGAGTCTTACCCTCTGTAGAGAAACAGTCTGTATATTCTGCAGCCTCAGCTGACTGGGCCACTAATCAACATAACTGAATTCTAAGTGGGGTCTTATCAAAGCAATAAGTTTTTCAACATCTCATCATCGATATATTTATATGATCTATGTTTCAATCCTAATATTGTATTTTCTTTATTAGCTTGAATTTCAATATTTTTCAGAAGATTTTCGATCTGGGTTAACATTCACACCCAGATCTTTGTCTGAAGTTTATAGAGATCATGTTAGTGGAAAATACTTTTGTGTCATCAGCAAAGATCAATGTAAGATATTTAACAATATCAGGGAGATCATTTATAAATTCAGTTAATGGTTCCTGCATACTCTAGTATACATAAAGCAGATCACGTCAAAATCCTGACTGATGGGAGTTTCCGTGGCATAGTGGTTAACGTGCTGGACTGCGACATTGTTGGGAGTTCAAACTTGAGTAGCATTATTGTATTCACTTTCAGATTAATGCCCCTTGGCAAAGGTATGAACCCCCTTAACCCTCCAGCAATAGGTTAAATAGTATCAGTACTGTTTGTTTTTTTTTTGTTTTTGTTTTTTTTACAAAAATGGATTTGATATTAAATAAGCAAAGAAAGGAATAACGAGTTTCTGAACGAGTTGAGATGAGAAAGAAGATATTCTCGTGTCAAAATTAAGGGGAAGTAACTCCTTCCTAACCATTTTTTTTCCTGTACTCATGGAAAAGTTTTCATTAGTTGTAACGAAACGGCCTTTTAACTTCTTACTCCTCGTTCCCAAATGTATTTAGTTTTAAACATTAGTGAAAAATGAAGGAAATTTTGTCATTAATTTAATCTCAGAGTTTGATATGCTGTTAGATAACTAAACCATCATTTTTCTCTATTTTTAATTTTGATGCATTTTCAATGACCATAAAGAAATCTTGGGGTCAAATATCTTTCCTTGTTGCAAACAGTTTTTAGCTATAGATTTTTTTTTTAATCGGAGAAAGAAAAATAAAATGAATATTGTCTTTGTAAAGTTCTTGAAACTTAAATAATACCTTTTTTTTTTTTTTCCTCGTGTAGATATGAATTTCAAAATAGATGAAAAGAAATTAGTGATATTGAAATATTACATACTACATAAGCTGTATAGTGCTGAAATTATTATATTTCTATGTTTGTAAATAAATTTTACTGTTTTGTATTTACTATAAAAAAGAATAAAAATTTAAAAAATCAAACTAATTCAGTATTTTTTTAATCTTATCTATATATCACTAAAATTATTTGTGTGTGTTATATATAATTTTTTTTTTCTTTTCATCATACAACATGTGAAAGCATGTGCGATACCCTGCCCTCATCAGCCGCCAACCGGGGATGTGTTATCACCCCTAGTTGATGGCTGATGAGGGCAGAGTATCTCGCGTGCTTTCACACGTTGTATATAAACTCAACAAAATTGGTACATTTGTATTGAGATTTTTATAAGTTCTCTCCTTAAATAGAAACACTAATATCATGGATCACTGTTTAAATAGGAATCCAACAGGTTCATCAGGAGTCTAGTATTTTATATTCTTGTATGTATGTGAAATAATTTAAAGAGAGTAGTGATATTAAAATACTGTGCAATTGTCATTCTACTTAAATGGTTGGTTGGTTTTTATGGCATATCCACCTTTGTATCTACTTTAAGGATCCTTAATATTGTAATGTTCTGTCATGATAGCTGTGAACAGTAACAAAACTTTAATTTGATATAGGAAATAATTTTTGATCTCTTAAACTCTTTCTTGTTTTTATTGTTCACATGATGTTTTGACCTATACATTCTTTGGCCTTCTTGTAATATGCACCTCTATAAGGAAAGATGTGTTCTGGTCTCTTTCTTCTCTTGCACAAAGTAAAGCTGGTGTCACACACATTTTTTTTAAAATTCACATAGAATTCTTTTTAGATCATTTCATGTCCCTTGTTTTCATTGATTTTATTGGAAGCCCACTGTTGAATTTTACACTAATAGATTTCTCAAACCCCTTTATGTGGACTTTCTGATCGATTTCCTTTTTCTCTTTTTTTTTTTTCCTTCTAGCATTGTCTCTGTCTGTGATTTAAACTTTATTCCGAAGAATATATTGTTTGCCTTTCTCTTTCCAGTCTGTCATATTTGACTTTTCTATTTGTATATCTTTGGTTATAGTTCCTAAAAACTTTTAAGAGAATTATTGCCTTTATAATTCTTCAAACATTTACAATGGACATTATAAATGCTATTATAAGTTCGTCATTGCTGGTCTGACACTGATGAGTGTTTTTACCAAACCTCTCCACCATTGGTGAGATTCATCTCATGGTCAATTTTTGAGCTGGAGTATAGCTGGTTTGAATTCTGAGTTTTCCTTCTTCACTGTTTGCCGCACCAAAGCTAAAGAATCCAGTCTGCCCAACTATTTAACTGAAAGAGACGAGATTGATTCGTGTCTTCTCCAAGGACATTAGCATGAAGTGTAACATGTTACAGCTTCGTGCAGTATTTGAATTTTTCTTGTCGTATCCAATTCATTTCCTATGATGGTAAACTAATGAGTAGATTTTGAAGTAAATGACTAATAAAAGTGACTTGGATGTTGTATCAATTATTAACTTTTTGAATTCCTTTTATATAATAAATCAGGATTGTGACAAGACAACCACAACACAGAACGAGAATCTGACTTTGAGAGGATGACTGTTATTTCCTTATTAATAATTCTATGATTTTTTAATGACCCTTATTAAAACTATAAACAGTATTGAGATTATTTTTTTATTTTTTTCAGGTAATTGTTTGACTGGTAATTGTTTGTGCTAATTTAGATAATCAGATTGATATTAGAAAGAACATTTTAACTCCAGATGTTGTTTCATTTCAGTCTGCAAGAGCTGCATTGTTAAATACCTCCAAAGCAGCAAATGCTGCCCTCACTGTAATGTTAAGATTCATGAAACCCAGCCTTTGGCCAACTTGAGAGCTGATCGTACTCTACAGGATATTGTCTACAAGTTGGTGCCTGGACTCTTTGAAAGTAAGCTGAATTTTTTTTTTTTTTTTTTTCTTTTTTTTTGATCATTTTAATGCCATCACCACACCACACTTTTGATAATTCCTATATTTTTAGTAGCACAAAAAAAATCTTCTTTGGCAAAAAATAGCAGTCATACTATAATTGAATGTACACACAAAATTGCATATATTACTAAAATTAAGTTTTAACTAATCTCTTCAGTATCACAATATTTACAGTAATTATTCGTGTATAAGTTGCACTATTTTTTCAGTTTTTTTAGCACAAAAGCTAAAAGTGCATGTATATACATGAGAACTATATAATTGCCTTTTTTTCTGGCGACATGCGTCACCATATTCAAAATGGGATGACTGAAAGTAAAGTTATATCTATAGTACAAATTTTTGTTTTTATGCTGTTGTAGAGGAATATCTATTGGAATGTGTGTTTGTTTATAATTTTGTTTCTTCTAATACAAGCTTATTGTATTTTTGTGTGAACACATCTGTCTGTTTGGTCTAAATACTGTGTGAATTTTGTGTTTTAAGACTTAATGTAAACTATATAGATTCTTAATTTTAGTCAGAACAAATAATAATTTTAGGTTAAATTTAACTGCTACAAATTCTAGAAAGTCTGCTTGTATTATACACAATTTTTTTCCAGAATTTAGTTGACCAAATTTGGTGGTATGTTATACACGAGTGTTTGTGTTACACACAAATAATCACTCAGCCAAGTCTGCTGGGGCTATAGAATACTTTGACTGCATCTCTGCAAAGGGGTAAGACCCCCTTCCAACAAGTGTCATGGATATGATATTTAATAATCTGCCAGTGAGGTTACAGCCTTGGAAATTTGGGGAATGTGGAGTACCCATTCATTGCCATCACTCCCAGGTCCACTCAGGCCCAGAGAGGTAGCACCTGATAGGGTGTTATCTCTGGGTCAAATAGAACTGTTTGACTATTTAAACTGTGTGTAAACAAATGACTGATGTTTAATTGAATTGTTAGTGATACATAGCAATACTTGGAATCATTTAACTTTGTGTAAAAAATGAGATCAGACTTGTTTAAAAATTTTATCAACAAAATTTGTTTACAAATCAGATATATATATATATATATATATATATATATATATATATATATATATATATATATATATATATATATATACAGGATTTGGCATTAAATAACCTACAAGACTTGATATGCCATAAAACCATACCAAATAATTACTGTATTTTGAGTTTTGGGGTAAGAAAAGAGAAGATCCTTAAAAGGAATAAAAAAAATATAGTGACACAAATCTTGTTTACAAAAAATAGCAATGCCAAAAATGCAAGCTTATCTTATTATAATGGAGATTAGGTGTCTGTCTGAAACTGTCACCACCAACGTCGCAATTCTCTTAGTTATTTACATCACATCCACCATGATTTTATTTCTATTTAAACGTCAATTATTCATAAAATTGTTTTATATTTTTAATATTGTTGACCTTATCTACATACTAATACCATGCAATTGTGTATACAACCAAATAGCAATTTACAGTGTGAATAGTGAGGCTAATTTGCATATTGATCTTAAAAATTTGATCCCATTGATATATGCGGATCATTAAATAAGTTTCCGGACTTTTTTCGTATGGCCATTTTTATTGATAGTACACACATGAAACTCTAGTCCCCTTCGAAGTAATCTCCTCCGGCTGCAATGCACTTGTTGTACCATTCCTACAACTTCTGGAAGGCCCCATGGAAGTCCTCTTGTGTGAGCGTGTCAATGACCTTCATCACAGCCTCTTTCATCTCCTCAATTGTCTCATAACAACAGCCTCTGAGTTTAGGGAATAACCAAAAGTCACAGGGAGTAAGGTCTGGACTATAGGGAGGGTGAGGAACTGTCTTGATGCCCATCTTGGTCAAATAGTCTGTGACAAGGATGGAGTTGTGGACTGGTGAATTATACTGCTGGAAATGCCACTGATCTGATTTGAAGAGTGCTGGCCTCTTCTGACAGAATCTCTTCCTGAACTCCCTTAAAACCTCAACATAGTAACCCTAACCCTAACTGTTTGGCCAATCAACTCTGGTGTATTGACTTCCTTACTCTTCCCACACCTCTCATCATCCCTCACAGACACCCTGCCTTCCTTGAATCTCTTATGCCACTCAAAAACTGATGCTCGATTTATGCAAGATGCTCCAAAAGCAATCTGAAGCATTCCATACGTTTCTGTGGCATTTTTTCCAAGTTTAAAACAGGATCTTATTGCATATCGTTCTTCTAAAGTGTCCTCACGTCCAGATTGCATTTTTGAAATTCACCAGGTGTGACAATCGGGCTTTAGTAGGGTGTATTCCAATTCCTGCTGTAGCTGTTCATTTGAAACTGAAATCATAAAAATTGGTCAGTCATCATATAAGATGTATAGCTATAACATACTGAATGTTCAAGAGTCGACGACAATTTTAAATGCCTGTACAATAAGTCTGGAAACTTATTGAATGCATCACGTAGTATTAATATTCTTTTAATATTTACACACACACACACACACACACACACACACACACACACACACACACAAAAAACTCCCAAAACAATAAGTTGTTAAAATATAAAAATAACTGTAACCATTTTGTTAGTGAATATTTTTGCTAGTATATATAATTGTATCCATTCATAGAATAAGTAAGTAAAGTTGGCGACCTGAAGACTCCCTTTTCAATAGCTACTATACTGAGGTGTAGGGAAAGGCTCTACTCCTTTCCCTGGATTGCTCCACTTTACCCTTGATCCTTACCTTATAATGCTAAATGTTAAGCAAGGCAGCATCAAGTACCATTTTTTGAGTCTTTGGTATGACTTGACCTGAGATTGAACCCTAGTCTTCTGGACCATTGACGAACACTTTACTCATTAGGCCAATGGCCCCATGAAAACTATATGATATTTATTTGATATTGGTATTAGTTGTGTAATTGCAGAAGATTGAAGATGTAGCAACATTAATCCCACTGCAATTTGGAGGAGAATGCACTCACAGTCTACCTGGAAATGGGAGAGGGGAAACGAGGCCGATGCTAGACGTGTTGAGCAACAACTGAAAACCGCATTTGCATTGCAGAGGGAGCTTTTGAAGCTTACAACAGCTAAGAAAAATTGCCTTGACCAGGGAACCTGTGGATGTGTATGCAACAGAAATAAGACGACTAGAGCGATAAGTTCAATACGCGGACCAAAGCCTCAAAAAGACAGTCAAGATGGCCTTTGTTAGTGGCTTTCCTGACTGTATCTCAACAGAGCTGCAGCAATTGACTGGGGTAGAAAACATGGAGGTAGAGGAAGTCTTGAGGCATGCCAGAGTGCTGGTGAAAAAGACCTGTTGGTTGGTTGGTTTTTATGACATATCAACTTTTGTAGGTTATTTAATGCCAAATCCATTTTTATACAAATAATCAGTTCTATTTCAAACAATTCAGTTTAGGATGAGTACACAGTTTAATTGTCAAGAACATTTCTATTTCAAGCTATTCAGTTTAGTCAAATAGTTCTAATTCAACTAATTCAGTTTACTATAAGTATCAATTTTGTTTACACTCAGTTAAATGTCAAAACAGTTCCATTTCAAACAATTCAGTCTAGCATAAGTATGCAGTTTAATTGTCAAAAACATTTCTTTCAATCTATTCAGTTTAGTCAAACACTTCTAATTCAAACAATTCAGTTTAGCATAAGTATGTAGTTTAGATATCAAAACAGTTCTATTTCAAATAATTTAGTTTAACATAAGTATGCAGATTAGTTCTATTTAACTTATAGATAGAGCCCTATCGGGTGCTACTACTCCGGGCCAAAGTGGACCTGAGAGCGATGACAATGAAAGGATGCTCCACATTCCCCAAAGCTCCAGCATCACTGGAACCTCACCATCGGATTGCGTCATATCCAGGACACTCGTTGGTGGGGAGGGGTCTTACCCCTCTGCAGAGGTACAGCCAGTGTATTCCACAGCCCCAGCTGACTGGGCAAGAAAAAGAGTTGTGAGTTGGGGGTAGTTACAACCACTACCGAGAACAGCAGCAAGCTTGACAAAGAGGAACAGACACTGAGACAGCCAATTAGAAAATTTATTGGGAAATGTTTCAGGTACCACCTACTGAGATTGTAAAGAACCAAGGCCAGACATTACCTGCTTCTGGTGTGGCCAGGTTGGACACATTAGCAGACGTTGCCCCCCCCCCCCAGGGAAACAAGTAAAGAGGTGCTATTGTGCTAGTAGCCAGCCCTTCTATTACAAAAAGGCACCCTAGAGTTTGTTGCCACAGGTGGTGCCTAAGACCTTTGTTGATACTGGTTGTGCAACCATGCTAGTAACAACAGGTGTCGCCGAATCTTGGTGTGGAACCAGTAATATCAGAGCAGTAGCTGGCAGTGAGGTATTGTGAGTGTAGCCAAGATTGTTGTGAGGAATATACTGCTAGAGATCAGAGTAATTGTACTAGATAAACTTGTGGAAATCGATGTGGTTCTGAGCCTAGATGTGATAGGCTAGCTAGGGTGCACTTCAATTGACAAAGACCAGGTGAAGTTCGGAAATCAGTGTATGGTCGGGATGGCAAGAGAGGCAACCAGCAACGATATTATCCAGCCAACGAAATCCAGGCCATGCCAGATTGAGGATGACTTCCGGGCCTGTTTTAATGGTGACAAGTGGACAGTGGAGTGGTGAAGGGCTTCAGGGTCACCAGTGCTGACAAATCAAGTTGGCTGCTACAAAAGCATGCTAAGGGGAGAGACAAGGGTGGAGTTTGAGAAGGAGGTTGAGAGGTGGATTGATGAAGGGATCCTAAAGCCATGGTCAGGGAAGGTTGAAGGAATACTGCTGCTCATGGCAGTGGTTCAACCTACTGAGAAGGTGGTTAGGCCGGTGCTGGACTTCCGAGAACTGAATGAGTATGTGGCCTGCCACACGAAAGATGGAATCAACTTGTGTGACAAAGTCATGTGGGAGTGGTGGCGGATGGTGCAAGAAACTAAGATCGTGGATTTAAAGTCGGCCTACCTTCAGTTTCATGCGGACAGGAAACAATGACAGTATCAACTGGTCAAGTATAAAGGCCAGATTTATTGCCTGACCAGATTGGTGTTTGGGCTGAGTTCCGTACCAAAAATTATGACGGCGGTGCTCAAAATGGTGCTGGCTATAGATGATGCAGTGTAGAGAACCACAAACTCTTATATCAAGGATATACTAGTAGAAGAAGCAGAGTTGACTGTGGAAAAGGTGAGGGACTATGTCAGTATATATAGACTGACCACTAAATTGTCAGAGTTGTTGGAAAATGGGGCAGTTTTGGGATTGAAGCTACAGTCAGGTAAGGCAGGGAAGTTGGTGTTTGGAAGAGGAAATGATATCTCTGAATTCTCAGTCAACCTGACCAAGCAAGAATTTTTTTCAGTGTGTGGGAAGTTGGTTGGTCATTAACCCATAGTCGGATGGCTGCAGTTTTATTAAACGGGAGATTAATGTGGACATCTGGGAGGACATGATTGACAAGAAGGTGCTGCATATTATGCAGGTGATTATTGCAGAGGTCAGGAAGGAGAACCCAGTGAAAGGAGAATGGTACATAAGCAGGAGCCAGGAAGGGGTGATATGGTGTGATGCTTGCAGTCAGGCACTGGGGACTTTTGAAGATAGGAGTGACTGCAGAAGATGCTGCTTGGCTGCAGAAGAAAGGTGATAGCACCCACATCAATGTTGTGGAGCTCAATAATGCAATGAAGGGTATCAACCTGGCCTTGGAGCCTACGAGCAATGGAAATTTAAACAGATTCGGCAACGGTGGCATTGTGGATCAGGTCAAATGTGTCAGGGGATAAAAGGATCAAGACCAAAGGGGCAGCTAAGATGTTGATCAAGTGTCGACGTAGGGCTCTTGGAAATGTGATCAGAGAATTTGGACTGAAAGTAACCATTATGCTGGTTTTGTTGCAGAAAAACAAGCCGAACATACTGACCAGAGTGAAGAAGGCTTGGTTAAAGAGGAAGAAAGACACGGCTCCGGTGTACTGTATTGGAGAGGACCTGCATAACATGCACCATTTTGGAAAAGAGAAAACCTTATTCCTGGTGAGGAAAGTGAATCCAAATGTCACAATGTAGGCTGTTAAGGAGATGGTAGAGCAATCCATTGACCCTGCACCATCCAGATATGAGAAGGGGGAGCTGCGGGTAACAGAAAATTAGAAGCGGCTGGCCATTGATATAGCACATTATTGCCATGAACCGTACCTAACTATGATTGCTTGTGGACTCGAGAGTGGCTATATGGCTGAAAATCAGAACAGAGACTGTGAGTGAGATAGAGAGGGTTGTTGAGGTGTTTCTGGAGAGGGGGTCAATAGAAGAAATTATCATAGACAATGGTGATGCCTTCTGTTTGGAAGTTTTTAGAGAGCTGTCTGAGAAGTGGGGTGTCAGGCAATACTTCTGGGTAGCATACCAGCCTAGCGGCAACGGGATCATAGAGAAGCACTATTGAACTATAAAAGCTGTGGTTTAAAAAAGTCAAATGTTGCCCTAAGAAGCAATTTTTTGGTACAACATGGCCCCGAAGACTGACCAGGATGAGGTGTCAGTGCCACATCAATCTGTTTTCATGTAAGAGTGGGGTGGCATCCACGGGCCACGACAAGAGGGAGTGGAACAAGAGCAAGTGAAAATCTCAGGAAGTGAGGAGGTGTGGGTGAAACCACCTGATGCTTGCTGTGTACTACCTGCTGAGAAAGATGGACAGTGACTGAGGTGCTGTTGAAGAACAATGTGATGGTCGATGGAGTACCGCATCACATATTAGACTTACAGAGAGTTTCCTTGCCATCGAACGAAGAGGCCATCGGTGAAATCCCAAGAAAAACCCGGGCAAAGATCATAATGTGAGCGGTGATAGCCGGCTTGAATGGAAGATTCTGAGATTGATTATTGATCTAGGAGATCGGGGGGGGGGAGCATGTGGTAAGATGAGTTAGTAAAAGCTGAAAACTTATTTTGCTTCCACTCATGACAGATGGATTGCAAAAAAGACAGTTACAGACATACTCCGTGTGAAAAATGTACTCGAAAAGAAACATAGCTGCCATTCGCATTAGAGAAATATAGAAAAATCTTGCAAGACTGAAAGGTATATGCAAATTTTTGTCATAGACAAAAAGTGCATATAAGTGTCAAAGAAAGAAATGAGGCACTCATTTATTTATTTTTTTCTTTTGTGATGGTCAGATTGAGTTGTTTTTTGGCGACAACATAAGATACGATTGAGAAGGCTTGGCAGACACATACGGCACTTTAATAAGACAGTTTTTCATTCAAATAAAATTGGCACAAATTTAAAAAAAAAAAAAAAAAACTATATTTAAGTCTGTTCAGCTTAATTCTCAATATATTCCGTAAATCCTTTTATTTTTTAATTGTTTTGGCCAATTCATTCTCTAGAAACTTCAACAAACCAACTGTAATTTCGAAAACTTTTGCTAATGTACCATTGGGCTGCCTTGTTAAAAAAAAAATGGGTAAAAGTATTGGTTAAAGGGTATCCAGTTACCCGGCTGTCATAAGTTCAATCCCTGGGTTGTGTAATGCATGTCATACAAGGCGCATTTAATATCAACACTGAAGCTGTACTTACCAAAACAAATAAACAATGAATAAAATGTTAATTTCCTTTAAAATAGTCTCCTCAGCGTTCAGCTTATCTATTCCAACCAATTTTTCAGGGGTCAATCTTCAAAATGACTCTTTTTGAGATGAAATTGCAATGTCATATTTCTTTTCACATTCTCTTCAAATTTTACTTTTTGAGATGAATTTTCAGTTTAAGGAACAAGACAATGTTGCATGGAACTTCAACTGGTGAATAGGAATAGTGCTTCACTTGTACAATCCTGTGTTTCACCAAAAACATTTTATTCAAAAAGTAATTTTTTTTTCCTTTAAATTGGCACTGACTTGTCTTGATAAAGTTTAGACATCACTTTAATTATATTAGTCACTCAGTACATTGCCAAACCGGGCCATTGGCCTAATGAGTAGAGGGTTTGCCAATGGTCCAGGAGACCGAGGTTCAATCCCAGATCGAGTCATACCAGACTCAAAAAATGGTACTTGATGCTGCCTTGCTTAGCACTCAGTACTATAAGGTGAGGATCAAGGGTAAAGTGGAGCAATCCAGGGAATGGAGTAATGCCCTCCCCTACATCTTGGTGTTGTAGCTATTGAAAAGGGAGCCTTTGGGTCACCCTCTACTAAGGTCGCCAACTTTACTTTACTTACGTTGCCCTAACTCCTAGGTCCACTCTCACCTCTCACTCAGTGATAGCACCTGTTAGCATCCTATGCGTTAAATTAGGTTATTTGATTTAATGACAGATCAACCCTTAATGGTTATTTAATGCCAAATCCTGTTATGATTATTAAGTAAATAGTTTGTAGTTTTGTGGGGGGGAGTTTGTTTCTTTTTTTAACAAGTCAGACCTCATTTGTTTGCACACAGTTAGTTTCAAGTATTGCTATCTAACACTCATAATTCTATTTGCACATAGTTAGATGGTTTCAAGTATAATAAATGATTTGATAATTTTATTTGACCCATAGATGGAACCCTAAAAGATACTACCACTCTGGGTCAGAGTAAACCAGTTAATGGTAACAAAGGGGTACTTCACTTCCCCAAAGCTCCACGACTGGAGCCACACCATCAAATATTTTAGTGTCACATCCAGGACTCTAGTTGAAAGGAGGCAGGTTTTTATCCCTCTGTTGAGACGAAGTTAACACTCCCAGCTGACTGGGTTGTCTACAGATATTTTTGATTCTTTATGATCACCATATGCAAAAAGTAAACTTAAATACCTGCAAAGAAAATGTAAATTTGAATGTACAATGATTGCGATTCCTTAATTTCTACATATGAAATAACCCTAGACGAGTTGACATGCCATTAAAATCACTCATTCAAAACTTTCTCGTATAAGTAATGATAGAAAAACAGTTTATTTTTTGTCCATGTAGTGATATTTTTGAAAGTTCATTTGATATGTTTTTTCAGATGAAGAGAAAAGGCGTGAGGAGTTTTACAATTCTCGTGGCCTAGGAAATGAGAAGAAAGATGGTGAGATTTCTTTTGAAAAACTTTTTTTTTTTGGTCTGTGGGATTTGTCATGAAAAATAGATTAGTTTAGTAATCCAATACAAATTATTTAGTCAAATCTTTTTTTTTTTTTTTCTTGGTCTTCAAATTCAAGTGAGTACTTTTTTTTTTTTTTTTTTTTTCTTTTTAGGAAAATAAAATTTTATTCAGTTAGAATTGAAACATCTTTCATCATTAATGTGCAAGACACCAGATTTTACAAAAAAAAAATCTCTATAATTTTAATAAAATTTGAATTTCTTGTAATTTATACCATATATATCCTCTTGAAGCAAATATAAATTAACTTTCAATACATAACTAGAAAGTAAGAGTCAAGGAATTGTTGATTTTGAAAAGACAGATTTTCTTTAATTTGGCAAGTAAACCTCTGTTTTTTTTTTTTTGGTGGGGTGGGTATATAATTTTAGTAAATTACAGAAATAAGTTTTCTAGTTGCATATTAATTACTAATAGTTTTGAAAAAAGGGAAATTTCTTAAAATTCAAAATTTGTTTTTGTGTTTTTGGTAAAACCACATGACATGTACATAAATGCAAGTGCTATCTCAATTTTGAGCAAAATTTTTTTTTTTTTTTTTTTTAGTTTGTATAAACAGAACATCCGAAAATAATTGTCCTCTCTTAAAATTTAAGAGATAACCCTTTATAGTCCACCCTAATACCAATGCTGATATTGGTCCTTGGAGAGACTATTAAATATTTTCCCTACCACCAAACATTGCAATAGTGTTTTTATCACAGCATAAAAGAGAAAAATTTTTACCTAAACAAAACTATTTTTTTGTTCTGTTGGATATTTGAAATGAATTGAGAAGCATTGGGTTTTTTTTTTTGGTTTTTTTGTTTGTTTGTTTTTTTAAATTTTTGTTTTGTGTCTTATCACAATATTGAAAAAGATCGTATTCAGATGGAAAGAACTTATATGGTTTGGATTTTATGACCACCCCATCCCAGGTAAACCACTTCAATTGTTAATATTAACTGACGAGCTTCCAGATGGCTGACAACATGCTCTCAAAAATGCATTTGAGGATTCCCCAGCTGGTAGAAAGTACAAACCAGCAAGTGAAACATAGTATGACATTTGATTCTATTTGCACACTGTGCTGTACATATGACTAGGAATTTGACTGTTGCTGCTGAAAGTCAGTGAAAGTGTTAAGTTTTTGTGATATACTTATTTATTTTTATTTTTATTTTTTTTATTTTTATTTTTTTTGTAGGTGATGAAAAAACTTTGTTGAAACCATCCACTATAGTCAACAACCCTGAAGGGCATAAATACAAATACGATGAACAAATCTGTCTCTGCTTAGAACGGTACGGGTGAGTACAGCATGTTATATCTATATCGATATGATTTTTATATACATGTTCCTTTACCTCCAAAGATCTACAACTTTCTTTATTGAGAAAGTTGTGTGTTCTATTGGAATAAATTGGCTGAATTTATAAAGAATAAAAGTGGTGTAAACAGCTTTAAAAATAGTATTGACAGATTTCGTGAGAACTGTGGATTAAATGGTCTGTTAAATGGCAACACTTAGAAGAAATCTTCAAAAGAATTTAGATTTAAATTACTGTTTGGCACAAAGTTAAGAAAATAAAAAATAATCAATATAAATAAATAAATTTTGAAAGTGACAATTTATAAATTTGCTTAATTTTGAAAGTGAATCTTTTCTTTTTTAATCATATATTTTTTATGCCGTGAGTTTTTTTTGTTTTTTTTTCTTAAATGTAAAAAAATACAATGCAATGTGCTGAGATGCCTGGAGACATTAGTGTTCCTGTTTGTCTTGGATATTTTGTAAACCAAATAGTACATGGCTAATTCAAAATAAGATGAGCTATGCTTAACCTCACTTAGCCGATTTGTTTCTCACAAAAATCTTCCCCCTTCTCACTCAAGTCTTTTTATAATCTTATACTCACATCGCTTCTTGCCATTTTTCAGGTTGGTCCTCTAAGTAAAGACTGATACAAACATTAATAAATAAATTTTACTATAAAATTTGGTATGAAAAAATGATTTTTTTTTTTACAAACCAACTAATGTGTGTATTTGGATTAGGGGTGGTGGGGACCTTTTCATAACTAAAGATGACATCGAAATTTATCCAATTAGTTTTTTGCCTTGTTGGCAATGCACCTCTGCAGAGGGGGTAAAACAATACCCAGCCTCAATGAGTGTCCTGATATATGACTTTAAACTATCTGATGGTGAGGTTCCAGTTCTGGAGCTTTGGGGAATGAGGAATACTCCTCCTTTGCCATTACTCCCAGGTCCACTCTATTGGTCAGAACTATTCAATCATTTACTATACTTGAAATCATTTAACTGTACAAATGAATGATTTAATATTAAATAAGATTTTTAGTTTTGAATAACAATACTTGAAATCATTTAACTGTGTGCAAACAAATGAACTTTGGCTCTTTTAAAAATAGTTATCTACAAACTATTTGCTTACAAATTGTGTATGCATAATACATATGTATAAAGAGGATTTGGCATAAAATAACCCTCAAGGGTTGATATGCCATACAACACAACAAAACCAATAAGATTTTAGTATGTCTCTAACAAAATCTAAAGTTCAAACTTTTAGTTAATAACTTGAAATGTACTACTTAAGAGAAATGAAAACTTCATTTTCTCATTCAAAATATTAGTTATCATTCCATTTTGGTTGTTGTAGAAAACCAGATGAACAATGGCCAAAATGTTGTAGAAAACCAGATGTACAATGGCCAAAATGTTGAAGGAAACCAGATGTACAATGGCCAAAATGTTGTAGAAAACCAGATGTACAATGGCCAAAATGTTGTAGAAAAGCAGATGTACAATGGCCAAAATGTTGTAGGAAACCAGATGTACAATGGCCAAAATGTTGAAGGAAACCAGTTGTGTAGTGGCCGAAATGTGATTATAATAACAACCACAATGTAGACACTAATCCAAGTACATCAATAAGACAAAAATTTCCTATCATTTTAATGACTTTTCTAGGATTACTTTTTGACTGAAAGCATTGAGAAAGCAGGATTTAAAGTGGAGGTGTATAATTCATATTAGTCTTTTGACAAGGTTGAACTTGATGTTTTAGTAGACTACAAGTACCTCACTCCCCACTCCCAGTATATGTGAATATAGTTAATAAGTGTAAGTTTTTTTGAAAGAAAATCAAAGCCAAATGATTAGACCAAGAAGTTTTGTTAGTTTTTGTAACAAACCAACACTAAAGAAATTATTGTACATTTTTCCTTTTTTAAGTAGAGGAATTATATTAGAAATGCATGTCTATTTGACCTGCTGTGTCTTGTAGTTACATCCGTACTCTTACAGAGGACACGGTCACCTCCAGGGCTACGTCTCCCAAAGAGGATTGGAAATACACGGCTGCATATATTTATAATATAATTCCTCTACTTCAAAAAAAAAAAAAATGTTCATCGATTTCCTTGCCCATGAAATTATAATTACCCAGATGCATATCTCCAATCCTCTTGGGAAGATGTTGCCCTGGAAGTAACCGTGTCCTCTATAAGTGTACAAATGTGACTTACGAGACAAATTGGGTTAACTGGCAGCACATTTTACCATGACGAATTGATTTGGCATGGCTTGTGTGCAATGTGGACCAGTTGCTCAATGGTAGAGTTTCAGCTCTGCATTCTGTGGTCAGTGATTCAATCTCCAGTGGGGGAGATCACTGTATACCCTGCTGATGAGACCTAATAAGGTCAAAACAACTGTCTAGTGGTTCCATATGTCACACCCAAGTGTTTGCCTGATTTTCTGGTCATGATAGTTCAGTTTATCATTACTTGTTATGTGAATTCAAAAACAATTAAGAAATAACTTCCTGAAAGTACATCATCTATGCAGTGGAAGAGGTCAAAGATAAATCCATATGACAGAAAAGAGATTTACCAGTTAGATCATTTTTCATATTATCTCAGTTAATATTGTTCTGTGGGAAATTTTCTAGTTTTGGGAGGAATCTTTTGAAAAATTCGACTCCCCACCTAGTAAGTGTAAAGGTCTCAAAAGCACCTCCTACAATCCAGGCTGAAAATTATTCTTTGCATGTCTAAATATAAGAAACCTGATGCTTTGAATTATGACTTGTACAATTATAGTTTTGTTTGAGATTTAATGCAGCTAACTTTTTTGTCTCAGATTTTTCACCAAAATGCATGAGAAAGTTACTCAATTAGATTTAAGAGATTCTTAATTTTGTCCAGAGTTTTAATATTAAGTAGTACCTCTGTATAAGTATTTTACGTCTCTAAAGAACCTACCTATTCCCTTCTTGCTTAGTTTTACTTCTAAAAAATATCTAATAACAGATACTAAACATTTTTTCTTTAATATCCGAACATTCTCACTTCATAAAATATTCCTTAAATAAACTAGATTAAACTGTTTGAATTAATGTTATCATTTTTTTTCCCAAGACATTCATTCACAAGAAAATATTGTGGAATCTCTCAGTGGTCAATATCCTTTAAGTGTACAAATTCCATAATTTTTTCCAAGAGTAGTTTAAACCTGTTTGATTAAATGTGAATAATTGTTTTAATATTTTTTGTAGTTTGGAAATTTAAATCCTGTATTATTAGATCTCTTGCAGCATCATGGTTTCCTTCGAATTATTTTTAGTTACACACCCCTTTTAATAAGAGCCCACTTTCCTACATAAGAAATGAAAGTTGTTTTTTTGGGGTGGGGGGCTAAAACTGTCTCCTGGTTCAACAAATATCCATGCCAAATTTATCAAATCATTTGATTGTCCATAAAGGATATTCAAACACAAAAACTTCCCAGTTGTCAATAGAGTTATGAAAACTAACAGAAATTCATACAATAAAAATGTTTTTGCTCTTTATTTCTATTTAAATAAAATTCTATTTGGTTAAGGAAAATGTTTGTTGGAGTTATTAGATAAAAATGAAAGAAATTTTTTTTTTGTACGTTATTGAACAACATCTTTACCATAATTATTTGTACATTTTTAAGCCTAAAAGTTAAGGATACATAAATGCAAATATTAACTTTTTATCCAGCTTTGTGTATCCATATTGAAAAGAAAAAAAAATTACCCACGTTTATTCCTCTTCCCTAATCAATGGTCTTTTATCTTTATACAAACTGTCACAGTACACTCGTAAATGATTTAAAAAAAATTTTTTTTAAATAAAGTTAGTCAAGTCTAAACTCTTGTAATGCCATTTAAAACCAGCAGAAACTTTTTAGGCAATCAAATATTTAAGTTTGTATTAAAATGTCATGTTATCAAAATTTTCTTTAAAAAAAATCTTTCTTTAAATTCTTTTCAGACCTCAGTGTGTACAAAATGGTTCCTACCAGTTGAAGCCATTAGAGAAAAAGTTTGTACGGTGTTCCATACGAGTATTGGTATCTCAAGTGAAGTCCCTTCTTCGAAAAAAGCTTTCTTTACCTTCAGATTTAGATGTAGGTCTTCTATTTTTCTTCTCAGTTTTGTATAATAGTATTAAGATGAGTTTTTTTTAATTTTTTTTATTTTTAAACTTTTGAATTGTTTTTCTAATTTCATTGATTTGTATTAATAATTTTAAAATTTTAAAAGCTTCAAAAAGGAATTATATTTTAATATTGTTTCAAAATTCTAAAATCCTGAAATGTATGAAAAACTGAGCAAATAGTAATCACCAAATTTTTTTTTTTTAATGAATGAAAATAAATCTTCTTGCAATCGAAATTATTTGTCTGTTTGCAATCAAAACTATGTCACCACCAACAGTGTAATTCCCTTAGTTATTTACATTATATTTTCAATGATTATTAAATAATCATTATTTAAATCTCAATCACCTTATTTATTAATCACGTCAATTAAAGTCCAGTCAAGTAAGATTTACCTTAAAACAGCCCATGTTATGAAAAACATTTAAAATCCTACCATTAGTTTTATATATCACTAAGAAATAAAAGTTTATATAGTGTGGATAATTTTCATATTGCTTTTAACAAATAATTACTTAATGTTATTGATTTCTAGTATTATTGTTTTATTCTCAAGCATATTTAAAGTAATTGTATGTATAATTTCATATAGAAATCCATCAAAATAAAATCGGTATCATCTTTTTATATACATTCTTATTTAATTTCACTAGTCTTTCTAAGCTAATCTATTTTATTTTATTAAAGCTGAACTACAAGCACCTAGAAGGTGCATATTTTTGTTAGTATACATAATATATAAGGTATGCCCAAAAAGAAAACAAACTTTCAAAAACAAATTCATTGCTTTATCTACAACTTAACAAGACTTATATCCTTCAAAATAGTCACTCCCCTCTTTCCTTCTGCTGTTGATGCACCGTTCCCAGCATTTTTGCAGTTCTGGAATTCATTCTAAGAGATACTTCTACCAACTATTGTCTGTTTCTTTCGTTATGCAAAATCTATACCCAGCACATACAATTACGGACACAGGCTACACCGATGACATAGTGCTTTTGTCCTTTTTGAGAAAAATAAAATTATACCAAAAATTATGAATATTAACGTGATCAATAGGATATAAATTAATTATTAGAAAACCATCTTAGATGATTTTGACATTGTTAAAATGAAAAAAACTCATAAGAAAATATAAATGCGCAATGTGTGATTTCCTAATCTCTAGGCATGCAATAACCCAAGACGGATTGACATGCCTTTAAAATGTGATCAATAGCATACAAAGTAATTATTAGAAAACCATCTCGAATGATTTTGACATTGCACAATATATGTGATTTCCTAACCTCTGGGAATGCAATAACCCTGGACTAGTTGACATGCCATTACAATCCCTCATAAAATTTCAACTCGATTTTTTCCTTATTTTAGTGAAAATGACAATGGAAATGTGAGAATACTTTTTGTATTTTTTGTGTCTGCTGAAAAAGATACATTGAAGCTTTATACCTAAATGATTATATTAACGATTTCTCTGTACATTAGATACTTGTATTTTTATATTTCAGTTGGATGTGTTATGTCAAGAGGAAAGGCTTCTTGAAGAGATGAGTTTGAAACAGTTATTCCTCATGCATTGGTACGACAAAGTAAGACTCAGATAACTTTTCTTATAAAAATTTTTTTTCTTTCTTCATAGAAATGATTATAGAAAGTCAACATTGTTTTTGTATAACAGAGGCTCACCCTGTCAGCAGGACTTAAAATATACTGATTAAAAAGTTAGAACACTAAACTGCATCTGATGGTGAGGCTCCAGTTCTGGAAATCTAGGGAGTATAGCATACCCTTTCATTGCTCTTACTCCCTGAGTAATAGTAGGGTCTCTTATGGTTCAAATAAATTTGTTTAAAAATGATTCATATTTGATAGGAATACTTGATATCATTATATAACTGTAAATTATCTGTTTATTAAGAATAGTTACTTTACTAAGGATTATTATTAGTTACTTGAAACCAAATAACTGTGTGCAAACAAATGACTATTATTAAATAGAAATGATCACTTGAAACTAAATAATTATTAGTATTAGATAGTTGTATGGTTTTAGTTATCCTATGTACAAAGGATTTGTATTAAATAGGAATATTAAATATCCTAACTGTGCTAAAAACTCTTAACTACATTATAAATGTACAGTATATGGAATTCCTTAAGCTCTATGCTAAAAATGCATACCATTAAAATGAATCAATTTAACTTTATCACTTTGCACCCAATATTAAGTATAATCAGAGTTTTAAACAAGATTATTCTTAACTTTGATAAATAGCATAATACCTGAATAGTTAGTTAAAGAAAGACTGATTCTTTGGTTCTTCATTCATAGAAACATAAAACATATACATGATTAGTACAAATTTTATCACGGCTCACACGCATGTCCAATAAACAAGGGAGGCAACTTCGATGTAACATTTTAAATTATGACAAACGTAGTGCTATTTGTTGTATTCAATTCATGTACTGTTTAAAAAAGAAAAGTAGGATGTGGGGCGATGAAGTACTTAGTTTAAATTAAATTACACTAGCTAAACTCATGTAAACGCCACTGTTTTTATTTACATACATATATATATTGTTCACCTATGGCCCAGGAGACCAGGGTTCAATCCCAGATCGAGTCATACCAAAGATTCTAAAAGTGTTACTTGATACCGATTTGCTTAACATAGTATTATAAGGTATAGATCAAGGGTAAAGTGGAGCAATCCAGGTGTTACATAGCCATACATGAATATGTGAAATAAACATATTCATACCAGTACGCAAAACGTTCATAATGTCCATAACGCACATATATAACATAGAACATAAGAATCCCGAAACACGAAAAACACTTACGACTTCTTAGTTCAGGTACGAAACTTTTTTATTAACTTTGAGTTAAAAGGTTTTTCGACATAAGGAGAGAGATACACCTGACTTTTCGATCTGCCCCAAACCACATGCACACCTGACACAAGGCCTTGGCGAGCAAGCGAAAGTCACCCTTCTTCTTCGGACGGCAAGACTCAACTAACTGACTTTTCTCAAAAATCTCAGCCCGCGCTTCCGGTGCGTGACGTCACTCACATCCCTTGTCACATCCTCTATCTGGGATTTTTATTGTGACATCTCTGAATGACACGTCCGCTCCCCCGCGCTCATGTTTGCATCTAACTAACCCATGCACTGAGCAAAAGGTTCTCAGCCTAACTAAACCGAAAGGCAAGATATATAAAACCAAATCCTTCGGCCATTATATTACATAGGGAAAGGAGTAACCCCTTCCCTACACCTTGGGTAGTAGCTAATGAAAAGGGAACCTTTGGGTCACCAACTTTACTTATATAAAAATAGTATTTATATTTATATAATATTAAATTTTTGTGTGTGTGTATATATATATATATATATATATACACACACACACACACACACACACACAATCTCAAGAGAAAGCAACAAGTTTGTCATTTTTAAATATTACATTTTACATTTGAACACTTATATATATATATGTGTGTGTGTGTGTGTGTGTGGACACAGTATTTCAGATGTGGACACAAGGAATGGCAATGAAGAATTACTCTAATTTCTCCATATCTCCCAAGCCTCACTATCAGATGTAGTGTCATACCCAGGATACCTCCTCCTTTCTGCGTGGTTGGCAGTGGGTCTTACTCCTCTGCAGAGGATGCAATCAGCATATTTTTAGTCCTGCCAACAAGTTTGTGCAATCGAATGCTTTAATGTACAGAAAACAATCTTCAACACAATTAGTAATAATTGTGTGTCATCTGCTTCTACTTTTACTTGGACTATTACAATTTATTAAGAGAGATTAACTATTAAATGCTAATTATAGAATACTTTCTTGTTTATTGCATATAAATAAGTTGAATACCTTTTCTTGTATCTGCTAAACAAGTTACACAAAAGCTTTATGCCCAGGATGAATTAGATTGACTATTTCTCTCTTCATTACTTTTGTTTTTATATTTCAGTTGGATTTGTTGTGTCGGTTATTCTGTATTGCCTCTAAATATGTACACCTGTAATAAGATTTTTTTTATAAAAAGTTACACTTATCCATAGATACTAGTTTTATTTTTAATGGAACATTATACCTACAGATCGGCTCATTGGCCTAGTGGGTAGAGTGTTCGCTAATAGTCAGGGAGACCGGAGTACAGTCCCAGGTTCCATCATACCAAAGACTTAAAAAATGGTACTTGATACCTCTTTGCTTAACACTCAGCAACATAAGGTACGTATCAAGGGTAAAGTGGAGCAATCCAGAGAAAGGAGTAGTGCCCTCCCTTACACCTCAATGTAGTAGCTATTGAAAAGGGAGTCTTCTGGTCGCCCTCAACTACGGTTGCCAACAACTTATTCTTTACCAAACTCTACAGTATTGAAACTCTTTAACCAAAAAATAAATTTGGAACAGCTCATTAATCATATTTTTTTTAACTGCTCTTTATATTTTTAAGATGATGAATTATAATTTATAATACACTGAGGTCTTAGCATTAGTGCCTTCATCTTGGTGGTAGTCAACATTTTTGTCACTGACCATCTTCAAGAATATGTTGCTCGTATATCTAGTTACCTGGTGGCTGTGAGTTCAATCCTGTGTTAGGGAGTGCAAAAAATGTCATATATCCTGGTTCAATGGAAGAAACGGACAAGTGACATTTGAAGGAGAAATTAACTAGAAAAAAGTTACCCAATTTATTCTCTAAGCTTGTATTGTGAAATGACAATTTACCCTTGTGGATTGAATAAAAGTTTCAGTTTGAAATTCCTTGGAGATTACTGAATATGACAGACACTTGAAGAAAGCTGATGGGTACAATGTTAGAAATATGGCTATAATATCTAAGATGAGACTACTGGGGGTTAGAAATACTGTTGTTTGTTTTGGTGTTTTTATTTTTATTCATTTTTTTTTTTTTTTTTTTTTTTTTTGTTAAATTGATTACAAACTTTTTAACTTTTTTTTTTTTTTTTTTTTTTGTAGGATTCTCCAGTGGTCTTATTCTATCGCCTCAAACAACCTGAACTAGATGAACAATTATCATGAAATGAAAAAAACAAAATTTATATTCATTTAAGATTTTAAATGTGCTACAGGTGGGAAAAATGTTAGTCAAGATTTAGTCCAGGTAAGTTCACTGTTTTCATAGAAAAAAAATTAAAACAATTTTTAGTGCTTTCTATCAGTAAGATCTTTATATATAACCCAGAAATTTGTTGATTTTTAAAATATGAATTTTTAGGTTTTAAAGAGAGGTTCAGTTTACAATATAATTGCTATGGTAAAGTGAACCCTTATTTTCTGTCCACTGTCCAAAATTAAGAAATAAAAGTATTTGGTTTCTTTCCTTTTTTCTTTTTTTTCTTTTTATGATTAACATTTAAGTTTCAAATAAATTATTTTTATTTGATATATCATCTTTTAAAATGAATGTATTTAGGCATTAGTGCTGGATTTATTTATTCTCAAAAGTTGGGAAAAGGAAAATAATAAATACTAGAAGAGAAATTCAATTTTATCTCATTTCTTTCCTAAAATGGGCAGAAAGTAATGGCTTACTTTTTGGTAGCAGTTAAATCATAAACTGAAACCCTCTTTAAACCTAAAAAAAAAAAAAAAGTCAATATTTAAAAAAAAAAATAACAAATTTCCAGAGTATGTGAAGGCCTTATCAATTAAAAGCGCCTAAAATTACCCCAGAGAATTTTTTTCTATGAAAATAGTGAATGGTACTAAAAATACTTTAAAAATCCTAATCCAGTGTTAGCTGCCAAAATTTCTGTTGAAAAAATTCCATCATATTCATTATTCATCAGTTCTTTTAACTTTAAATGGCATCATTTGAGAGGATTTCTCTTGAATTTTACAAATCAGTTTACAAATCAAATACGTAATGTTATTAACAATCAATCAAAATTAATAATATATTAATACAATTTAATGCCACTTATTAGCTCTGTGCAGACATTGTTCAGAGGATTTGCCAAGAGCAATAGCTGATAAAGATGGATGGTGAGAAGGAGTCAAGGGAATCTGTGCTATCAGTATGACTTGATAATTGTTTTACTTTGATTTTTTTAAAACTTTTTTGTAAATTCAAATACATTTATCAAAATAGATTAATATCATTGAAGAAAACATAAGTCACTTGGTTCAGCAGCTAACACCTGTGTAAGATTTCATTAGGATTTATACCTATAAATAATCTGGACCTCAACCAACTCACAGCACCCAGTGAACTCGTGTAAACTTGGCTGGACTATTTGCTGATCAGAAAAACAATCGGTTCAACTTTGACCTTTATTAGAAGGTTTGAAAAATTCCATCTGAAGCAAAATATCTTTGCAATGAGTTACTTTCTTCAGTCTGCAGATAAATGCTCTTTAACAAAAACAAAAAAAAAAAAAAGATGGTTGGATAGCTCATTGACAGTGTATACAAATTCATCCTTTATTTGTGAGACTTAAATATTGGTCTTTCTAACAACAAACAGATATTAAAATAAGAATTTTAAATATATTTTTTTATATGTACTCAATGTGTTATATATAATTTTTTTTCAATACCAAGACAAATTATGACTGGAAAAATATTTAAAAAAAGATAATTTATTCCAACTATAAAATTGAAGTAGATAACATTCAGCCACAAATTAACCCTTTCGCAGACAAGTAATCTTTTTGATCCTCGAAGAGTGGACAAATTATTTCAGAAAATTTGCAAAATATATTCACACAAGTCAATTGTATCTAAAAAAAAAAATTAATTTGATCAATAATTGGATGTCAAAATACAACAGCATAAAAACAATAAAGCACTCAGTTTTAATTATATTTTTCAAACAACCTTTACACAATCCTACACCAGAGTGGGGCCTCCTAGTAATGTTTTTATATATTAACATTGAATTGGCCAACAAACAGCCAATAGGAAAATGCCTTACATTGAGCTTATTGCAATAAAGACAAAAATGTTGCTCTGACTGCAAAAGGGTTAATCAAATGTAATAAAAGAAAAAGTAAGTTATGTGGAGAAAAAAAATTTAATAATGTAACATTGATAGAAAGAGTGGAATGAAAGAAAGTTTTAAATTAAATAGTGTCTCAACCTTTTCTTTTTTTTCTTAAACATTGTAGTCTTTGGCTTTTATTTTTCCTTTCTTTACAAGTGAAAAGAAAACAAACCCCATTTATTTCCAGCAAGGTTTTTATATTTCAAAACCATCAGTTTCTATTCATTTTTTTTTTTTTTTTTTTTTTTTAAATTTGTGTTTGCAATTTTTATTTTTCATGTTTGGCTTGATTGTATTCGTATTTAAATATACTAGAAATATATCTAAAAAACAGAGAGTGAAAAAACTGAACCATTTTTTATTATTGCCACAAATGTTAATGAAACGCCAATTACTTAGACACGCTTTGGTGATTATTTTCTTTAATTATTGTTGTCATGTCAAAGTTCCCTTAGTTGTAGTGAAATTTCATAATTTTCTAAAAAGAAAATTTTTAGAAAAAACAGGAAATTTCTTTTTGATTTGATATCCTAGTTTGTGATAAGTAAATGACTTTTCGCAACAACTGAGGGAATTTTTCAACAATAATCAAGAAAAATAATCACTTCCTGTGTGTGTCTAAGCCATTGAAATTTCATTAAAATTTGTGGCAGTTTCTTTTTCCACTCTTTATACCCAACCCTCCAAATAAAAGGATAACACCTTCTCTAAAGTCTTTCAGACCTGTCCTGTTTTTAATTCTCTTATTTTGAAGATTTTTTAGATTAAAAAGATTGATATCCATAAATTTCAGCAACTGATGTGTTTTATGCAGTATATTGGTAACCGAGTTAGACTAATAGACCTTTACTAGTGAGTTTTATTCTCAATTGGTGGTCTATGTATAGGTTAGTATTTTCTAGTTAAAACTCATATAAAGTACCCAATTTAAGCAGTGTTTCTCAACCTTTTCTTCTTTTGGCCAATTTATGGTGTCAAAAAAATTTCAGAACCATGTAACAGGAAATAGATTTTATTTACAAAAGCAAAATGTAGTAGAAACTTTCAATCCTAACTAATGACTGTAGAACTGCTCCTGGTGACTATCTATCAAATTGAACTTTCAAATATTGGTTCAGTTTCTGGCATAAATCTCTTCTCTTTTCAATTAGCAATAAATTCCATTTCTTTGACTACATCATTTGCTGCAGAAAATCCCATCTCAACCAACCAGGTGATGGGAAAACCAAGAATGGAACAATCTCTTCAAAGTGTATAGGATGGGAGGATTTTCCTATCAACCAATTAATCCTTCCTTTTCAATATTCCCCATCAATTCCAGGCCTATTTTAAAATTTTTTCTGCCCCACTTGTGAATTTCGAATCACTGATTCAAAGTATGTGCTCAAAATAAATTTATTTTTTGTTTTCAATGTCAAACTTTAAAGAAAAAGGGATTTTTAAATCTGTATTTTATGAATGGATACAATTATTTAATGAAAAATGAATCTTTCTGCATCTATATAGCTCTATTTTTGGCAGTACTCTCTCTCTCTTGTAAACAAATTTCATTAAAAACTACATACAAGATTTGCGTTAATATATTTTTTAATTTTTCAAAATTTTCTCCTTTTTATCACAAGACTCAAAATATTTGTTTTTCTAAAATGTTCTTCCTTAGCTCTTTCAATCATCATTGGTCATTTTTAAGGTTTAAAATGAGAGTTTAGTGCTAGGAATTGATATACTATAAATATTTAACATATTAACATGATATATTTAACAACATAACTAGAGTCTATATGTTCTGCTCCTTGAAAGGTAAAATTAACTTAGAAATTCAAAGTTGGTTAAAGTGCACAGATCCTAGAAAAGGCTGCTGGGTGACACTTTAATAAAAGCCAGAACACATTTATAATCAGATCATAAACAGAATGATGGATTCATGTATAAATAACAATGTCATCTTTGTCTTTGTGTGTTGTATATATAAAGATTGTGAGTCAGAAATAATTTCTGTTTTAGAGAAATTTAATTTATTCATGAATAATTTAACAAGGAATAAATTTCAATTCATTGTATTTATTTAACATTATTTTGAATCGCTTCATGTTGGAATTTATCAGGTAATTTATTGATTCTTCTCAAGTAAAATTCAACTGGTTTCAAGCTCAAATTTTTTCACAAATCTTTTCACCTTATCTTCTTGAAGATTTTTTTGTCATTCAAAACATTTTGTTGAGAACAAAAAACAATGGAAATCACTTTGTGCAAGATCTGGTGAATATGGTAGATAGGGTAGAAGACACCAGCTTAAATCCAATATTTTTTCCTGGGGCATTCTTGCTGAATGTGGTCTTGTGTTATCATGGAGAAGCACAATGTTTCTCCTATTGACAAGTACTGGGAGTTTTCTTAGATTTTCATCCACATGATGCAGCTGTTGAGAGTATAAGTCTGTATTGAATGTCTGATTGTGGTTTAAAAATCCAAAATGAATAATACAGCGATGATACCACAATACACACTACATAATTTTTCTTCCATGAAACTCTACTTTTGACGTACACTTGGAAGATTCATCCTTGTCAATCCACTGCCTTTTACCTTGAACATTGTCATAAAAAACACTTTTTTTTTTCCTCATCTGTAATGTTATTCTTAAGAAATTGGTCATTCTTCTGCCTTGAAAAAAAAACTTGTCACTGGATACGCTGTCTTCCTTATTCTCTCTAAAAGTATGAAGAAGCCAAATTCCGAGCTTCCTCACTTTTCCTATTTTTTTTTTTTCTAGGTTGTGTTGCGGGCAAGTGCTAATTCTCAAGTATTCTTGAACAGATTGCATTCCACCAACTTTCTTAAACCATCTTGATTAGGATCTGCTGAGTGTCCTGTTCTGGGTTCATCTCTCAGTGACATATCACCGGAATGAAAATTTGAAAATCAGTTTCAGACTTGACATTCAGTTATTACACCTTTTAGTCATAAACACTAGAAATTTTTTAACCGTTTCTGTTGCATTTTTGTTATTCTTAAACTGCCACAATATTAAGTGTCAAATATGCACTTTCAATTCATCCATTTTAGGAGTGTGGTTTAGATTAAATTCTTCTTTCATGAGAATAACTGATGGAATCACTCTTAATCAGCTAATTTCCACTCAGGTTTAAAACATTACTTTGAAATGTGTACTTACAACTTGCTTTTTAAAAAAAAAAAGGAAATCGGTTATGACTCAACTCAATTTATAGTATTAAAAAAAGCCTTTTTAAAAATAAAAATCTTGGCTATAATATTTTTTTTATTATTTCATATATTTTGGCAAAAATAACTTAAATTTGTAAGTACCATATTTGACTATTAAGGAGACATAATGTCCCAGAAAATCAACCTGCATCTTATAAGATTAAGAGTCAGCTTTGGGTTACTGGCTACTGAAATTTTTAATGCTGCAGTGACCCTTAAATTTAACCACAAACCTCTATAAATGTTAACAAAGTCTGAATACATATAAAACTTTAAAATGACCTGATAGTTGGAAGAGCTAAAAATGTCAGGCAAAAACCATTTGCATGACATTCATAGTTTAAACCCTTTTTTTTTTTTTTTTTAAAGATTTGTCCAAATTAAGGTGCATCTAATAAGCCAATGCATCTTTTATAAGCTATCAAATATGTTAACTGTATTCTTGAACTGAATGCACAAACTTGAGGATTAAATAAAGATTTAAGTATTCTTGATAAAAATACTGATTTAAACCAGCTCGGCTTTTTACAAGATTCAGTAAGTTAGATATGGACTACATTTTAGTTTTTCCTCTTAAGCATATATCCAAATCTAACTGTTCATGCCATGTTTTGTGCAAGTAATACCTATTCCATATTCCAATTCTGTACATTTTAGATTTCCGATGGCCCAGTCAGTTGGGGCTGTAGAAATGCTAACTACATCAGTGTCCTGGATACAACACTAAACTATCTGATGGTGAGGCTACAGTCCTAGAGTTCTGGAGGAATATGTAGTACTCCTTTATTGCCATTACTCCCAGGCCCACTCTGACCCAAAGTAGTAGTACTTATTAGGGTTAAATAGCAATACATGTAACCATTCAACTATGTACAAACAAATGAGCTCTGGCTTATTTTGAAATAACGTTACCAACCAACTATTCATTTATAAATCATATATATATATATATATATATATAAGATTTGGCATTACATAACCCACAAGAGTTGATATGCCATAAAGCATAACCAACCAATCTTAAATTCAGATTCAAATATCTAACAGTTTATGCTAATAAAGGATGCAGACATATCTAAAAATTATGTACCCAATTTTTTAAATATATTGTGCTCTTGTACATAGTTTTGCCACAATTTATAAAATAATAAAAAAATATATTTTTTTAACTGGGTTTAAATAAAATGTCAATAAAATAATGACACGTACAAACCTTCTCAAAATTATGTAGACAATTTTTAAAACTTTTTTATGAATTAAAAAATAATACAAATGTTCTGAATGTCAGCAGTTGCAATTTGTGTATAATACAAACTTTTTTCTCCAGATTTTTAAGCCCTAAAAGTGGGGTGGGTGCATATTATACATGTGAACTAAATTGGGGGCACATGCATTGCCATATTCAGAACAATATGACCAAAAGTAAGTTATGTCTGTTCCAAACTAACTTATGTGTTACAAAAACTTCTGTTACATCATGCTACAGAGAAAAAGCCACTGGAATGTGTATATAATTTCTTTCTTCTATTTTTAAATTATTTTTGACAAAAGTTAACTGCATTTTTGTGTGAACGTGTCCACAGTATTTAGAGCATCTAGATACTGTGTAAATTTTGTGTTTGAAAACATTTTATAAACTATATAAATTCTTATCTTTAGTTGATACTAACCGGAAAAAGTTGAGCAGATGTTAAATTTAGTTTAAATTTGTACCAATTCTCCCCAAATCAATGTATATTATACATGGGAGATTTTTTTTGTTTTTCCCTAATTTTGTAGTTGAAAGTTTGAGGTGTGTATTATATGTGACAAATTACAATATCATTGTTCAGTCCTTGTAAACATCGTCTTGATTTTCTTGAAATGCACTTCATAAACTTCACTGTTTACAAGACACTGTCTTCTTTTGGTCACTTTTCTAGCATGGACTTCTTTCTTTTTTTTTTTTTTCTTTTGATTTTTATTAAAAAATTTTTTTTTTTGTAAAAACTTTTAAACCTAAAAAATTATTTTTATTTATTTATTTAAATTTTTTTTCTAACATATTTTGTGAAAAAAATTTTTTCCTTGAAAGTGATATATTTGGGTATGTTAATGAATAATGATATGTCAAGACTTATTATTCAAATTGATTTGGAAACATCAACATGAATAATAAGCTTTGTTTTCAAATCATTATACATTAACATACCAACAAAAAATTAAAACTTTTACACAAACATTTATTGCATCAATTAAAGAAGTGATTAAAACTAATGAAAAAAAAGACTCTAGTCTTGTTTTGAAATGCTTACTTTTAGGTGCATAGACATTGATGAGATGGCTGAAGAAAAAGAAAAATTGTGGTATCAAAGTTTACGCATTGTTTGTTTTCTATGCAATTTAGTGAATCAACTTTTGGTAGTTTAAACATTCTCATGGCTTATGTGAGGGATTTTAATCAAATCCCAAACCAAATTTTTTTTTTTTTTTTTTTTCACCAAAAATGTTAAATCCTGCACAAAAGGAGTGACCACATTTAAAATTTTTATTTTTGTATGTTTGGAGGAATATTGAAGCAAACCTAATGTTCCGCTTAGCAATATAATTGTGGCAGTCATTGATGACAGACCTTCAATGTTCAGCCATTTCAAAGGATTTTCTACCACTATGCTCAGTATTCATTTTGTATTATAGACACCATCTTGTGGCAAAAAGACTCGATGACGAATTGCATATATATGTGGTGCATTCAATAAGTTTCCAGACTTTTTTTGTACAGGCATTTAAAATTGTCATAGACTCTTGAAAATTCACTATGTTATTGCTATACATCTTATGAGATGACTGATCAATTTTTATGATTTCAGGTTCAAATAAACAGCTACAATAGGAATTGGAATACACCCTACTAAAGCCTGATTATCACAGCTGGTGAATTTCAAAAATGCAATCTGGACATGAGGACACTTTAGAAGAACGATATGCAATAAAATTCTGTTTTAAACTTGGAAAAAAATACCCCAGAAACATATGGAATGCTTCAGACTGCTTTTGGAGTATCTTGCATGAATCAAGCATCAGTTTTTGAGTGGCATAAGAGATTCAAGGAAGGCACGGAGTCTGTGAGGGATAATGAGGTGTGGGAGGAGTAAGGAAGTCAATACACCAGAGTTGATTGGCCAAAGGGTTAGGGTTAGGACTACTATGTTGAGGTTTTAAAGGAGTTCAGGAAGAGATTCCTTGGGAAGAGGCCAGCACTCTTCAAATCGGATCAGTGGTATTTCCAGCAGAACAATGCACCAGTTCACAACTCCATCCTTGTCACAGACTATTTGACCAAGATGGGCATCAAGACAGTTCCTCACAGTCCATATAGTCCAGACCTTGCTCCCTGTGATTTTTGGTTATTCCCTAAGCTCAGAGGCTGTCATTATGAGACAATTGAGATGAAAGAGGCTGTGAAGAAGGTCATTGACACACTCACACAAGAGGACTTCCATAGGGCCTTGCAGAAGTTGTTGGAACAGTACAAGTACATTGCAGCTGAAGGAGATTACTTCAAAGGGGACTAGATTTTCATGTGTGTACTATCAATAAAAGTGCCCATACGAAAAATGTCTGGAAACATATTTAATGATCCTCGTATGTGGGGGGGGACTAAATTTATAACACATCCATACTGAGACTGAGGGGGGAAAAATGATGAAATGATAAACCAATGAATTTCATATTGAAGTAAAGCGGCTGACAGGAAATGTTAAGTTGCAAACGCTTGTCAAATTGTCCAACTTAACTATTTACTTTCTTATAGGTGTGAATTCCACTCTCCGATGGTTTCATAAAGAATAACCATATTTTCCTATTTAACTAACAGTGGAAATACACAATTTTATGCTGCACTATTTCCAAGATTTATTTACCCAACTCCTCCTTCACAAACAGGTTGCTAAAAAAGGTCCATTTTCAAGTGGAATATAATTGGTTTGAATTTAGTTTTCCTTCTAGACTGGTTGCCTAACCCATTCTAAAGAACCCTATCTGCCTTACTGTTTTACCCAAAGCTGGGGGAAGAAGAGATGCATTTGTGACTTTCCCAAGGGTATAAGCACAATGTGAAATGCATGCAGCCTTACCCAGGATTTGAACTCTGGTCATTGACTTCATTTCCTATGATGATAACCATTACACTAAGTGTGCCTCCAAGGTAAAAATGTAACAATTCTCTTTTAATCAAAGTCGACCTTTTGTAAATTGTCATTGCTACAAAGAGATTCTCAAACTTACAGCAACTGGAAGATGAAAACTAAACTTTTCCTAATGTTGACTTTGAGATCAACTCGAAACATGCTGAGAAATTGATCAAAGATTTTCAAATGCACAGAGATGACATGATTGTTTTGTCATTTAATTCAGTTATAAAAATGAATCTAATTGAACTCATTGAAGTGTCCATGGACCTCAAAGCTAAATCGCTATTCAAACATTGTAGACCCTTCATAACTTCTTGAGTAATATTAACATTCCAAATTCCTATGTGGTTGAGGCTGGTTTTAGCTGCTGCCATGTCAATTCAAGTCTAACAAAGCAAAAGAAACATTGAAGAGTATGGTGAACTAAAATTAAAACTAATTAATTTAAAACCAAAAAGATCTCAGACATCATGAACCACATCCCTTCCATTAAAGAGGTCAGATGATTTGGGTTCAATTTGCAATGTGACTAGTGTTTTAAAAAATCCAAAGTTTATTTTTGCGTGTATACATTGACAAGTCAGAGGCAGTATTCATCATGCTGCTATTCTGGTATAGTGTCACTAATATCAATCTTTGAGAGATTAAAGTAACTGCACCTATGTAATTCTTTGCTTGCTGGGAGAACTAGTCGGGTGTCAGCCTGGCTTTGAATCCTTCTTGGTGCAGCAAGATCATTGTTTGTTTTTATTGGATTCCACAAAATGTTAAAGTTTTGTGTATTTCCCTCATAAGTTGTGTTACTGCTTGATGTTATTTCTCTAACATCCTATCTATCAGCAGACATTTATGATTTCTGCAGGTTGCTACAGTAGAGCTAAAAATTTCTAAAAATAATGATCTTTTTTCTGAAAAATAGGTAATTTTCACCATGGGTTCTCAATGGCTCAGAAATATAATAGACTTCAGATTTTTTATCAGCTCTGGGTGGGGTGCATTTTACGAGATATTTACATGGCAAAGTGAAATCCCCCTCATAAATTTCCCAAAAATAAGTTCCCACCTCCAAATTTTTTAATCAGTTTGTTTAATGGCATATTAATCTTTGTGGGTTATTTAATGCCAAAGCCATCCTTGTAGAAGATTAGTAGTGGTACTATTTAACCCATAGCTGGGGGAGTGGATATAAGAGGTTCATACCTTTTTCTCCGGGGTATTAGTCCAAAAGTGAACGTAATAGGATGACCGGTGTTCAAACTCGCTTATTTCAAGGCCGCAGTTGAGCACTTTAGCCATCACACGCCGGGGAACTCTACCTTCCTTTTTAATCAGATTCTTCAGTGCTTAATCAATTGTAATCAAATATTCTTTTAAAAAAACAAAAAATGCAAAGGAAGACGTTTTCACTGTGGGGTCACACAACACTTATACATTGGCCATCATTTACAATTGTTATTTAATCCTTTTTTTTTTTTTTTTTTTTTTTTTTTTAGTTTAAAATTATAAAATGTCCAAATATTCAAACGCCTTTTTATAAATAAGGAAAAGAAAAATTAATGAATAGGCAAAAATTAGTGTAAATCTCTCCAGAAATAAAAACTTTGTAAAGCTGAAATTCAATCCTAAAAAGAAAAAAAATTAGGAACACCCATTGACTTAAAACTCAATTTTAATAATTAATATTTTTGTAACCATCAAAGATTAACTTATATGCAGAGTGCACCAAATAACCGAGAACAAATTAGTAAAAAAAAAGATTCAACTGAAAAAAAAAATTCAATAAAGCTGTCTTTGGCTTCTAAGATTAAGATCTCAGGTAATTGAAGACAAATTTCAGCATTGAAGCAATCTTGATGTCAGGTAATTGAGACCAATAAAAAGATTTTATTCAATAAAGCTGGCCTTGAGGATGGTCTTGATCCCAGGTAGTTGAGAACATATGAAAAACATAGATGTTCAATATAAAAAAGGCCTTTCAAGAAAGCTGCCATCAGTCTCGAGGATGTCTTGAAAGCATTGCAAGTAACTGCATGCAATAGTCAGTTCTCATTCAATCTTGGCAATTGTGTGCTTGATGGTGACCTTTTACTTGTCTTTGACCTTATATAAGCCACTGGTCAGTTTCCGTCACAATAATGTCCCTGGTGATTCAAATCAAAAGAGCTCAAAGGCCATATACAGTGGGGGTGACATGATCATGAAAATTTTGACCATTCACTGATGGATGACATGATGAACTTGGTCACATTCAAGAAGGTGGCTATCTCCAATCTTTGAATGGCAGCATCTCATGCCACTAGCACATTTTATGTGTTTTCATTTTATATGTTCGACTGGAAACTGTTATATCAATGTTCTCAATGCATTTGAAAAAGAAATGAGAATATTGAAATTATCTGTTATAAAAGCTGTAAAAGGTAAATAAACATTAGAAATATCCCCAAAAATTTGTTGCATCTCCTATTAAGATATGTAAAAAGTGTCGATAAGGGTTATTCAAGAGTTGTGTTTCCCTCAACATTCTCTGTCATAAACATGAAGCTGTGAATAACTCAGGTTTGATCAGTAGAGAATTTTTCAGGTTCATTTGAGAAACAACTGTACCCAGAACTACTTGATGTTGTCTTCTGAAAAAAGGTCAGGACATCAGTGAGACCAATGACAATGCCTCGATTGACAAAAATATAGGAACAAAATTGTCTGAAATGGACAAAAGATGAAATGAAATGTCAACTTCTTAAAGATTTTGTTCATGAATGAATCTTGTCCTATCCTTGATTGGGCAAAAGATGCGTTTTAAATGGACTAAATCATCATTAATGTTTGTGATGCCAACAAGGAGGAATTGGACCCCAGTATCATGGTTGGTCTGTGAGAAGTGTGTGACAGTATTAAAATGACTGCAAATGCACTTGTATAGTCTTCTTTAGAGAACACTTTGTACTTTGGTTAAAAGAAACAAATTATCATCTTCAGGTGAACCATCATATTTATGCCTGATAACGCTCCTTTGCATGTAGTGTATAAAACTATGAAGTATCTGTAACAATAATGCCTTTGTGGATCTTGGAAGATGAATTGGCCAGCTAATTCTACAGACTTAAACTCAACCAAAAACATGTGTGGCATTCTGAAGTGATGAGTTTACAAGAATGGATGCCAATTTAGAAGCAAGGAGAACTTGTGGCAGGTAATGGTGACTATTATGTGGCATTACATCAGAAGAAATCCAAAAATTGACATGTTCCATGGACCAATGTCTTATCCAAGTCGTTTCAATAAAAGAATCCTATATCCCTTATTAATCAGCTTTACAAGCATTTTTGAACTGTTGTTGATTTCTATTTATTTCATGTTGGTTACTGTACGTATCCATAACAATCTGTATATGAAGCAATTAAAACATTATTTTCTTATTTATATGAGTTTTAATTAGACCTTGCTGATAATTTGGGACAGTTATGAGTTAAGTAAATTTGGTAAATGACTAAAATTTCGGTGTATTTTTGCAGAATTTTATAATTTTTATGCAGCATGCACATATAACTGTTGCTATCATTCTGTGAATTTTGTTGAATTTGAACTTGTATTTTTTAGATATATTGAAGTGCTATCTTGTTAATAACTTGTTATGCAACATATATACACATACTATATATATATATATATATAGTATGTGTATATATATGTAAGTTGATCAACCATAGTTGAGGGTGACCCAAAGGCTCTCTTTTCAATAGCTACTACACCAAGGTGTTAAGAAGTACACTACTCCTTTCCCTGGATTGCTCCACTTTACCTTTGATCTATACCTTATAATTCTGATTGTTAAGCAAGGAGGCATCAAGTACTATTTTTTGAGTCTTTGGTATGACTTGACCTGGTCTCCTGGGCCATTGGCGAACACTCTAACCATTATATCAATGGGCCAGTAATATATATATATATATATATATATATATATATATATATATTTTTTAAGAAAAACCAAAAAACCGGTCACTTTAGGATTATAAATTTATTTCCATCCTGTTATGTATTTCTGATGTAAACCAAAAATATGAAGAAAAATTTAACAGGACATCTTCAGATCTTATGGATAAAATAAATCAGAATAGACATGAGAGGGGAAGAGTGGGAGGTGATGGAAGAGGGGTAAACTATATATATATATCCTGTCTGAAGTTATTAGGCAAATCACATGAATTTCAGTAATTCACATTTGGTTTGAAAAAATTTGTCAGATTTTAAACAATTAATTTAGATGTCAAAACAAAGCCTGAATTAACATTTTACATAGTATCAATATGTTTTATTGAAGTTATTTGATGTATTCTAAAAAACTGCCATCTGAAGTTATTGAGCAAAACCAAATAATCATATTTTACTGTAATAAAATGATAATAAAATCAGTGGATGTTCTTCCCAATAACAGCCAGTAATCTATTATACATTGATTTTGTTAATTTTCTGCAGGTTCAATTCTCAACATAGTAGTTATATTTGCTTTGCATAAGTCTGCTTTGATGTTATATCATTTGGCATCTTCAAATAATTTCACCTTTAAAATTTTCAATTGAATTCACTTCAGGACTTGATAGTAGCCATTCCATTATCTTTTCCCCCTGTAAATATTTTATGCTCAAAAAATTTACAGGTCAGCTGAGATAGATGAGAAGAAGCATTGTCAGGCATAAATATACGCTTCACTTTGAAACTATGAGACTGGGACTTGTCCCGTGCAAAGAAAATCTTGTTCATTAAATTGCAATAGTTAATGTTCACTTTAACTTTGAATGGTTTGGTCAACAATTCTAGTCCATATCATCACACTACCACCTCCTTATTGCATTCTTTTAGCTACAGGCATGTGTGAATTGGATAAAATCCATCCTCTAGCCCATTCATCAGGTCCATCAAATGTCACTCGAGATTCATCCATGAAAATTACTTTAGAAAAGTTAATTTTCATGTATTTCTTGGCCTAATTTTGATGCTTTTGTGAGAATAAGTTGCCTTCGAGATTTTTTTACAGATCCCAATTCACAAAGTATTCTACATCTTTTGTCCTTCTTGATTCCCTCAATTCCAGTTTTTTCAAAGATTGAAGTCAAAAGATCTGGTCAAAAATCGTTGTTTCACTATAAATCACTTTAGTTGATATTCATCTCAAGGAAGCAAGTTCTTAAAGCCTTTTCCTTTCCTTTGAGTTCTCAACTTAGTTAATTTCTATTTTTCAACAATTCTTAGATCCTTCTCTTTATCCATGTTTCAACATATATTATGAACATAAAGAAAAAATAGTTTTTATCAGATTTCAGAGGTCTTAAGCTAATATTAGTTTAATCTGCATACTAACTTCAGTTCATTTTCATAAATTCCAAATATCTCAAAACCTAACCATTAGATATGGTAGAAAATTCAACTGAATATTTTACTAATATTGTAAATAGACAATTTTTAAATTTGACAAATAGTGATTCAGAACTTTTGGAGTTTTTGTGGTTTATTTGATTTTCATAATAATTTTAGACAAGCAATATCCAGGTACCCAAGCTAACAGCAAACTCAGCTGAGCACAATGTAGACATCATATATGTGTGGAAGAACATAGATATTACCATAGGGAAGTAGACATAGAATACCATCATACCAGTAATGGGTAGACAACATTATTTATATTGGCATCTGCATGAAAAAAACTGTCAATGCTACTGTAGTCGGTGGAGGAATGCTTCTCACTCCTCACACCTTAAAATTAAAATAACTTAGACAAAACCCACTTGAAAATTATGTGTGCTACATTTAATGGCAACCACTGCATAACATCCATCTCTTGCTACAGTTCCACTAATGCTAGTGATGAAACAGATATCACCACCTTCTACAATGGGCTATCTTTCCTTGCTGAACACATTCCCAAATATAACATAGAAATTATTGATGGAGATATGCATTTATAAGCAAAGATGAGAATTATAAATTTGGCTTACACAACCAGCTAAATAAAAATGGTGAATATTTAACAGATTTTTTTTCTTGAGAATAGTTTTTCATGCTTAAACACTAAATTCCAAGCGCAGTCGGCTTAGGCCGAAGAATACACCAGCTGCATCTCTACAAAGTGTAAGCCCCACCCCGAGTGTCTTGCATAGGACACAAATTCATCTGATGGTGAGGCTCCAGTCTTAGAACTTTAGGGGATGTGGAAAACCCCTTTATTGTCATTACTCCCAGGTCCACTCTGACCCGGAGTGTTAATACCTGATAGGGTCCTATCTATGGGTCAAATAGAACTGTTTGGCATTTAAACTGAGTGCAAACAAATGACTTATGCTAAATTAAATTGTTTGAAATAGAACTGATCATTTAACTGGGTGTAAACAAATGAGGGATGTTTAATTAAATTCTTAGTGATACATAACAATACTTGGAATCATTTAACTATGTGTGCAAATGAATGAATAATGTTGAATAGAATTATTGGTGTTAAATATCAATACTTGTGACCACTTCACTGTGTGCAAACGAATGATTAATATTGAATAGAATTATAAATGTTAGATAGCAATAATTGAAACCATTTAAGTTTGTAGTTTGGATATTTAAAATGCAAAACACAATTTTCCCCTAGGTTTTTGTATTTTGTATTTTAAACATCCATTGTTGACTTAAAATCACTAATATCACCCCTCATGGTTCTGATGATGGTTCAGTAGAACTGAAACGTTATAGTATCGACCTCAGTAAATCTCTCTTTCCACTTGGATCGTTGTTATCAATTTTTCTACATATATATATATATATATATATATAATAAATATATGTATATATAAATATTTTATAATTATTATATGTATTGTATATATTTTTATTTACATTTATAATATAGATATATGATATATGTATATAATATACATATATTTATAATAAATATATATACATATATATAAAGGTAAAAGATTAAAGGAATCATCAGTAAAAGAGAGACAAAACCATTCTAAAAAATAAAAAAATTTCAAGGGCCCTTTCATCCGGCTCTATTCATGCAAAGCGTCGGAAGAATAATAAAAACAGGTAATTTAATTTTAAAGTATTACTTGTTTTTATTCTTCTTCCGGCCTTTATAAATTTTCGAGTACCACTAGTTTAATAATATATATATATATATATATATAATGTGTGTGTGTGTATATATATATATGTATACATTCCTGCAATTAATGACTTTTTAAGACCAATTTATAACCTCAAAAGAGGTCATTCATTACATTAGATATGTTTTCGAATAGAAGTTTATTCAATTTCATCATAATGATATATGATAAAAGTATTTTTTGTGGATAAAGATTATTTGTCATTTATTACATGAAATCAAATATATACGGGATATACAATTAAAAAAAAAAAATCAGTTAAAGTCACTGATTCCTATAAAACCAATTTTTATAGAGTGCTCTCTTTAGAGTTTAATAACTACCTTCTAAATCTGTCATTAAGAAGTTGGCATAGTTAATCTGTGTGTTTATCTATGTGTTGAACTGCTGATTGACAAGAGATTGGAGATTATTGATTAATTTTTATCTATATTTTCTATGCAGCAGCTTGGAGGCATAAAAACATTTTTTTCCATCTGGTTGAATTCAAATTGTATTTTAATCATAGCCAGAAATTATCCACCTGTTTACATGTCACGGATTGGTGTGATAGTTGATGAAATAGGTCAATATAGTTAAGACTGGATTTGAATTGGTTCGGTTTGGTTAGGTTTACACGGTTAAGTCAAAAGTTTTGCAGTTTTTTTTTGTTACTTGCCAGTTTGCAGTGTGTATTTCATGAGATTGTAGCAGTTCAAGCTGTGCAAGGTCACCACTCTGGTTGTTAGTATTGTGGTAGTTAGTGTGCTGACATGTTGTGCATGTGTGATTTGAAAGCCATACAGATGAGCGTGCAATGTATTCTAATTTGGCAACTTAGGCTTTACCAGTTCAAACTCGACCATAACTGTACGAAAGTAACCAAAAACATTTATTGCACAAAAGGTGATGGCGCATTTGATCACAGTATGCTAACTAAATGATTCAAATTTTGCTCACGCTGCAAGAACCTCAACAAATGAATAAAGTCAGGTAGGCTCCAAACCACAGTGGCAAAGCTAGTGAGTAGTACCCGAAGAATATCAGGCGATCAGGTAGTTTATCATTTTCCCAACCTTAGAAAAAGCATCAGGAGCAGCCAAATTGTGCCTCCCATTCTTAGGAAGACGTGACCCTGGGGGTGACCGTGTCTTCTGGAAAGAGTATGGATGTAACTTGCAAGACACATTTATGTTATTTGCCCACGCAGTTACCATGACTAGTCGATTTGTGTGCAATATGAACTGGTGGCTCAGTTGTAGAGTTTCAGCACTGCAATCTGTGGTCGCTGGTTCAATCTCCAGTGGTGGAGATGACGGTATACACAGCTGATGAGACCTAATTAGGTCGAAACAGCTGTTCAGTGTTCCCGTATATCGTGCGTAGGTGTATGGCAGATTTTCTGGTCATGGTAATTCAATCCTTATAGGGTATTTAATGCCTAAATTTGATTCATCTGTAAATGTTGGATTGTAATCATAAGTAGATTTTTAATGTTCCATTTTTTTTTATACAAATGAACTAATTTTTCTACAATCATTTGTTTGCACACAGTTATATGGTTTCAAGAATTTCTGTTTAACCCTTTGAGTCTGTTACACCAGTATATTGGTAGGAGTTTTATTTCCCCCCCACGCAGTACCACTAGTATACCACTGCAGGGATCATGCTCAAAAGGCAGAGTATAAATTTTGCCATCAACCTTTCTGGTAATTTAATGCCAAAGCCATCCTTGTAGAACAACAGTAGTGGTACTATTTAACCCATAGCTGGGAAGGGATAAAGAGGTTCATGCCTTTCGTGATGGGTATCATTCTGAAAGTGAATGTAATAGCCTGACTAGACCATTTAACTATGTGTAAACAAATGACTGATTTTTACTTGAATTGTTAGTGATACATAGCAATACTTGAAATCATTTAACTGTGTACAAATGAATAATTAATATTGAATAGAATTATTAGTGTTAAATAGCAATACTTGAAACTATTTAACTGTGTGCCTAAATTGAATTCTTGGTATAACATAGCAATACTTGGAACCATTTGACTGTGTGCAAATGAATGAATAGTGTTGAATAGCAATATTTGTAAGCACTTTACTGTCTGCAAACAGAGGATTACAATTGAATAGAATTATTAGTGTTAGATAACAATAACTGAAACCATTTAATAGGAGTGTGCAAAAAAATGAGTTTTAACTCATTTAAAAATGAAATTATCTACAAACTATTCACTTACAAATCATATATATGTATCGTTTAAATGCGTGCAAACAAATGACTGATGTTAAATTGTTGCAATTACATAGCAATTTAACTGTTTAAAAAAAAATGAGCTCAGGTTCATTTAAAAATATTATCTACAAAATCTGTTTACAAATCATATATGTTTAATATATGTACGTATAAAGAAGATTTGGCTTTAAATCAGCTACAGCGGTTGATATGCCATAAAACCCAACTGAACCAAACCATTATGCCATGAGGGCTTCCCTCTTTTAAGCCTTGTTGAGCAATCAGCCAAAATTCAAACAAATTTACAACATCCTACTTTTTATAAACATTGTAGCACCATCACTTATAAGGCCTCGTAAGTTGTATGCTTAACAAGGGATCTACAAGATGAAGCAATTTCGAACAACACAAAGTAAAATGGCAGTAGGAAGATTGTGTTGCTACAGGTGAGAAGGGCAGGCCAATAGTGAGAATCAACATTAAAAATTCTATTGCTAAAATATATATTTTGCCGTTAAAAGATAAGTACATTTTTATATTTATACAATTTTTTTTTCAAAGTTTCATAATAAATAAACCTAATAATATCCATTTTCACTGGTATCTTTGGTTTAGAAAAAAATTCCCTTTTTATAAAAAACGATTAGTTGTATACTTATCTATGTTATACTAATAATATCCATTTTCATTGTAATATCTTCCCTAAGAAATAATAAAATAATGCTATCTTTGGCTAAGAAGAAAATTCCATTTTTATAAAAAGAATTGTTAGTGGTGTACTTATTTATAGGTGATACTGTATGTGCATGTAAACTGATGTTTTGTTAACATCAGAGAATTTGGGCATCAAAATATTTTTTCTGGCATCTCAACACAGACCTCGGGTTCTATTGATCTCAAGTTTGATAGAAAAAAGGTTATCATTACAAAATGCACATTTATCTAAGAAAAAAAAACAGGTGGTGAAAAGCTATAAAAGTGACATCATCTGGAGAGTTGATTAAAATGTAGTGGTGGAGAAGACAGACTTCCCACCTCTTTCTCTACTCCCATTGTAAAGGTGGCAAAAACAGGCAATGCTATTCATATCACTGATCTAGTAAACAATGATAGATAGCAAAACTATGTTTTACAATTAACTGATATTCATTTTTTTTATTATTTATGATTTATTCAACATAAAAACATTGGCACATTTATTTATAAACTAATTCATTTTCTATAAGATGGGCTATTTTTCTTGTCTTTGTTGTTCTTGGTTGACAATGTTTCAACTATGAGGTGCATACGATATGTTTCCAGACTTTTTTTGTATGGGCACTTTTATTGATAGTACACACATGAAAATCTAGTCCCCTTTGAAGTAATCTCTTCCAGCTGCAATGCACTTCTTGTACTGTTCCAACAACTTCTGGAAGGCTTCATGGAAGTCCTCTTGTGTGAGCGTGTCAATGACCTTCATCACAGCCTCTTTCATCTCCTCAATTCTCTCATAACGACAGCCTCTGAGCTTAGGGAATAACCAAAAGTCACAGGGAGCAAGGTCTGGACTATAGGGACGGTGAGGAACTGTCTTGATGCCCATCTTGGTCAAATAGTCTGTGACAAGGATGGAGTTGTGGACTGGTGCATTGTCCTGGTGGAAATGCCACTGACCCGATTTGAAGAGTGCTGGCCTCTTCCCAAGGAATCTCTTCCTGAACTCCCTTAAAGCCTCAACATAGTATTCCTTGTTAACTGTCTGTCCAGCGGGAACCCAGTGCAAGATGGTCGAAAAGCAGTCTGAAGCATTCCATACGTTTCTGTGGCATTTTTTCCAAGTTTAAAACAGAATTTTATTGCATATCGTTCTTCTAAAGTGTTCTCATGTCCAGATTGCACTTTTGAAATTCACCAGGTGTGAAAATCAGGCTTTAGTAGGGTGTATTCCAATTGCTGCTGTAGCTGTTCATTTGAAGCTGAAATCCTAAAAATTGGTCAGTCATCTCATAAGATGTATAGCAATAACATAGTGAATTTTCAAGAGTCTATGACAATTTTAAATGTCCATACGAAAAAAGTCTGGAAACTTATCGTATGCACCTCATATCTACTTTTTAGACTTCTTGTATATTTCTGTGGAATCAATAATGTCAGCAAATTTCTAATTTGAATTTTCATATAAATCCATTATTGATTAGTCATGGTTGGTTGGTTACTTGGTTGGTTTTATACCACATCAACCCTTGTTGGGTTATTTAATGCCAAAGTTAGTCTTTTTATTTTGTAAGTATTTATGTCCTTTCAAGTAACTATTTCAATTTGATAATAATAATAATAATAGTAATCTAAAAATTCTCAAGAAATTTTGTGGATCTCATTTTTTAGGCTAGATTCTGGTTTGTGCATATACAATCTGTCAGTTTTGTGATACAAACAGATCACCCAATCCGAACCACAGAGGGAAGATAAAAGAAAATGAAAGATAGACAAATACTTGGATCTTGCTAGAGAGCTGAAAAATCTGTGGAACATGTGACGGTGATACCAGTTATAATTGGAGCCTTTAGAACAGTGCCGAAAGGCAGGCAGAAGAGTATGAGGAAACTGGAAATCAGAGGAAGAATCAAGACCACAGCACTGTTTAAATCGGGCTGGATACTTAGAAGAGTCCTGGAGACTTACTGATACTGTCAAAACTGGTGTGAAAAACTCGCTAGGAGTGCAATAATAATTATATCTAGATTTTGCTCGAATGCTGAAAAAAACTATAAAACAAGAATATAACAGTGATACCAACTGTTGCTGGTGTTTTTGAAATGGTTGACAAAGGCTTTGGGAAAGAAACTGGGAGAATTGAAAATCAGAGGAAGAAACAAGACCTTCCAGACCACGGCATTGTTAAGATCAGCTAGAACACTGGAGACCTGATGAGACTTGTTGCCACTCAGACTCCAGTGAAAAACCCCCAGTAAAAACTGGTGTGAAAAATTTGCAGAAAGTGAAAATAAAATTTGTTTCGAGAAACTAATAACAATTCTTTGTAAGTAAGTATAGCTTCAAGTATCTATTCTTTATACAAATAATTTGCATACAGTTATGTGGTTTCAAGTATTCCTATCTAATACTAATAATTTTCAAACAGATCTATTTGACACCCATAGATAGGATTCTAGCAAGTACAACCACTGTTGGCATTAGAGTGGACCTGGAAGTAATGATAATGAAAGGGCAATGGCAGAACTGAAGCCTCACCATTGAATGCAGTTTAATGTCAGTTTTTTTTTTGGGGGGGGGGTTCAGGGGTTTTAATCCTGTGCAGATGATCCAGTTGGCATGTTCAATGACCTGCCAACAGTTCAAGGGTTAATTATGTCACATTTTTTTTTTCAAGCATATTTATTTTATTATCAAAGTGAAAAGTTACTTTGTCTGTTGAAGAGAGTCAGAGTGGAATACATTTTTTGATCATGAAAGAAAATATAGACAAGCTTCAGACTAGAAGTGAGATAGCCAATGTGTTGTGTGGAAAAGAGGAGAATGGTTGTTCTGGGTTCATCTTTTCTCATGTCAAGCTGCTGCTGATTAACCAAAGATCCTCCCAATCAGTGGATGGGAATTATGTATATATACTCTGTACAGTCAACAATTGAAGAGTGTGGCTCTGAGACCTGTAGACTCTGATAATTAATGAATTGAGGACAAGGTTTGTGTATAGATGAGAATTAGTGTCGTGTATTGAGGACGGAGAAAACCTGCTGGCAGTGTGGATCTTTGTTTTCATTTTTACTACATTTATTTTTAAAAAATAAATGAATAACCAAGTAAAAACAAAAGAACAAAAAATTGACAAGTAAAAAAATCATCAATTCCCGTTTTAATAATTTTTAAATAATTTAATTGATAAACTTTAAAAGAACATATGATTTTATTTCTGTATCATCAGAAGGGTCCCTAAGATAGTGACTTACATTGCCATGACAACAGAATTTCTGATTACTCTGTAATGAAATCGTAATACATCTGTGATCAAAATTAAAGTTGAATAAATCTATATAAGGGTGCACTTAATTTTGGACTGCTGCATATTCATATATTTTATAACAGAATTTCAAAATAGAGTTTGGTAATAAATAATACCTAATAATATCCATTTTGATTGTATATTGTTCCACTAGAAATAATAAAATATTGGAATATTTGGTTTAGAAGAAAATTAATATTTTATAAAATTGTTCATGGATAATACTATGTGTCTGTGTGTGTGTGTATATATATATATATATATATATGCCCCTAGACAAAAATATAAGACCATCCTCAAAAATGAAGAAAAAGATATTGTTTACAATTTTTGAATTATGAAAATCAGATATATGAAAGATAAGGCATAAAGACAATTAAATTTAGAATATGAAGAAATCTCAACTCATTTTTTATATGTATATTAGCATTTATGCTTCATCTTAAAATTTTGTTTTGACATAAATATAAGACCAATCAGCAGAACTATAGAATATAAAGGCAAATTTTTCATTCAATATTTTATAGATCTACCATTAGCTTTGATAACCTCAAAAATTCAGCTAAGCATACTATCAACTAGTTTCTGAAGTTGAACCAAAGGTATTTTTTCCCATATGTCTAAGATTGCGTTTTTGAGTTCAAAAATTACTGTGTACTGTTAACCTCCTAAACTTTTGCAACAATCAATCCCAACAAATTTTCTATAGGATTGAAGTTTGGAGAGCATGCTGGGTGGTCAAGATGTCTTATTTTTTGTTCAAGTAAGTATTTCTCTGTTACTGATGCATTGTGGATAGCAGCATTATCTTGCTGAAAATCCAGTCTTCTCTACATAGATGACGCCCTTCTTGTACGAGAGATAAATCATTTAATATGTTCACATAATCTGCTGCTTAAGTTTTCCTGAAGATGAGAAGACCACTCCCCCGGATCATAAGAGATCCTCCTCCACTATGTCTTGAGTAATTCTTTTCTGGAAAATTCTTGGCATGCCAGTACTTCTGAAAGTTATCTGGACCCTCTAAATTGAATTTCTTTTCGTCCAAGAAAACAACTTTTAGTCATTCTTTAGCACTCATGGTTGGATATTGATGAGCATATTCCATTCATTTCTCTTTGTGCTTCATAGTTAACCTTGGACGATGAATTCTTTTCTTATGCTTAATTTTTTCGGTGTTTAAATGCCTTCTAATTGTTCTAGCACTTCAAAGAGCATCCACAAGAAATTTCAATATTTTTCATGTTGATGAAGTTTTCTTTTTTACTTTGTGAACAATTCTCTTAAATTGTGTTGATAATTTTTCTTGTTTGCCAGTTGATTTTCTTGCACCATACTTATTTGAGCTTTTCAAGTAATTGAAGATAATAGTTTTTCTGCATCCTAAGGCCTTCAAAATTTCTCTCTGAGATTTTCAGACTCTTCAGATCTGTAATCTCACCTTTCTCAAGTTCAGGTAATTTAGTTTCTTTAGCCATTTATGTTTTTAGTATTTTAAGTATTACAGTTTTAATAACTTTTATATTATGTAGACAATGTATAATAAATTTTTCAATCAAATTAAGTCTTTTTTCTTTAGTTCTTATTTGTGGTCTTATATTTATGTCAAAAATTTATTTTAAAAATTAGCATAAATGCTAATATACTTATAAAAAAAATGAATTGAAATTTATTCTTATTTTAAATTTAAATGTCTCTTAATCTTATCTTTCATATATCTGATTTTCATAATTTAAAAATTGTAAGCAATATCTTTTTCTTCATTTTTGAGGGTGGTCTTATATTTTTGTTCAGGGGTATATATATATATATATATATGTAAGGGCACTTGTATTTTATATACAAGTAGATAGGTCTTTGATATTAGCCAATTTCTTATCTCTAAGGTTCTGAATCATCATCATGTCTCACCATCAGCATGGATTTCCCTCTTCCACCTCCCTTCTCTATCATCCATTGCTTCCGGCATGTCTTCAAGGCCACATCCTGTATTGGCAAAGAGCTGTTGTATGTAGGTTCTAGCAGGTCATCCTGCCTTTGCTCATCCATGTGAAGGGGTCCACAGGAGTACATTACTTATGAGTTCATCCTTACTTCTCCAGTAGTGTCCCACATGTCTGGTTTGTCTAACTTTGATAGTTTTCGTTATGGGTGGTAAGTGGCTGTACAGCTGCTACTTTGTGGGGTGCTGCCTCCAGGACTCGTTCAATATTACTCGCAGGATTCTTGTGTAGTTGCTGTCTAGCTTTTTCTCCATATGTTTACTTCCATGTAGTGCATCCATACAGCAGTAATGACACGACCGCTGCTTGGAAAAAACTGTTTCATTTTATCGGTCAGGTCTGATTTCCATATAACTGATAGCCTATCGATAGCTGTCCATGCTTTTGCTAGTCACATGTTGATGTCTGTCTTAGTTGATGAGACACTGCTTCCTTGGTAGGTGAACTTGTCTACTAGTTTCAGAGAGTTACCGTTTAGTGTGGAGATGTCACCTCTTTGAAAGCGCATGAATTCCGTCTTGTGTGCATTGACATGGAGGCCGATGCCGATGGTTCTGAATACTTACCACAAATTCTTACCTACCAATTGTAAATGTATTTGCTTTCAGGCTTAAGTGAAAAATTTGTAGCAGAGATTTTGCTGCACTTGTCTTCAATGAAATTACCATTGTATTATTCATAATTTGAAGTATTATGTTTTTTCTAATGTTCAGACGTACAAACAATGCACAGTAGAATGTTCAGCAGCACACACACCTGGTTGTAAAGGTGCATTCGATACCTGCACATCAGGTAGGTAAGGGGTTAATAAAAACCCAGTTCTACTAGAGATTTCAGAGTAACTGCTGATTTTTGTTTAAACAAATATTTTCTGGGTTGTTTCAGTTTCACTGAAGATTTGACTATGAGCATGTATCTATATCAATCTAGAAACCTTTGTTATTGGAACAATATTCAGAACTTCATCCTCGGTTAAGATTTCTAGTTACATTTCTTTTAGGTTTGTGATGTGATGTAATGGTTAAAGTGTTTGACTACAGCCGCAAAGTAAGCAAGTTTGAATCTCTGTCACGCTATCATTTTCACTTTCATACCTTTGGGTAATAAGAACCCCCCCCTCATCTCCCCTTCAGCTATGGATTGAATAGTATCACTGCTGTTCTTCTAAGGATGACTTTGGCATAAAATAATCCATGAAGGCTGATTTGCCATTAAACAAAGAAACCATTTCTTTCACCAGATGTTTTGATAGTTGTTGTTTATTTCCTGGTGTCTGAGGCACCCACATTGGGGGAATGCCGATGGAGCCGAAGGTATTTTTGGATTTTGCTGGATGCATGTGGGCTGTGGCCCTGTCTGGACCCACTTTAAAAAGGCCTTGTGCCGTACTTGTCTGGTAGTGGGACAGAGAACAAATAAAGTTTATTTCCTGGCATCTGAGGCACCCCCATTGGGGGAATGCCAACGGAGCCAAAGGAATTTTTGGATTTTGCTGGACGCGTGTGGGCTGCAGCCCTGCATCCGGACCCAATTTAAAAAGGCCTTGTGCCGTACTTGTTTGGTGGTGGGATGGAGAACAAATAAAGTTTTGATAGTTTGAAGAAGAATTATGATAATTATTGTAATTGTTATAAAATGACCCCCACCAACACCTGTATCTTGTTGTTATATTCACGTATGGTAATGTAGGGGTGGAGAGAAGAGGAGAGAGAGAGAGTGTAAGAGAGAGAACTTGCTAACCAGGATGTCATACTACCTGCTTGATAGATGAGTTGAAGAAATAGTAAGAAAACAATAGAATTAACAAATGGGATGGAATTTATATACAGAAATGTACGACATGATTCACTTTCCTTATATTCATTAAGAAGAATTACAAAGAAAACAACAATAGAATCAACAAATGTAATTACAAAGAAATTATTCTAAGCTATTGAGTGCTGTTGTTTGGACTTATCCTTTGGCGTATGTGTGTGTGTATGTGTGTGAGGTAAGGTTGCTTAATCCCAAAAGGATACATTTTGAGGGTTATCCCAGCCTGGCTGTTAAGGTGAGTTAAGGATCTACTCTCAATTGAAGTTAAATAGGAACTGCAATAATGAGAATTGGTTATTGAAGAATGCAGGGTGTTCTTTTTGATGGGATCAAGAAAACTTCCACAACTTTAGTCTGTAATACTTTCTGATTCATTAAAAAAAAAGAAAGAATTCCTTGTCATGTAATTGTTCATCATTAGGTCCACGATTCAGGCAGTAAATTCAAACACCCTACAGATTGTTCTATTTTTGACCGGGATTAAAGATTTTATAAATCCTAATATTTGACTTGGATTGTAACATTAGATTGTGGACTTGCAAAGATATTATAGCGATGAGTGAAAAGGTTATTTTGTTTAGCACTATATTTTTTAAGGCAACACAAATGAATTACGAAACTTTGCTTTAACAACACAACAACGAAAGTTTTTTATTTGCAGCTTTGAATATTTGGTTTGTTTTTGGTGCTGCAAGACTTGTGGTGTTTAGGCTTGTTGGATGTTTGAGACGAAATGTCTTAGCGGGATGTTGAGATGGCAGCGTGTTGTTGGACTTGTGAGGGATGTGTTTAAGTCACTGTGTATTTTTGTGTGTCTGGTATTTTTGGGGAGAGTGTGTGTTTTCTCCATTCATATGGACCAGAAGTGAAAAGGTGACTAGTGTGTCGAGAGCGGAGTTACGCTCGGATCGACATAGCCAAGTTTTTGGGGTGACATGAAGTGGTGCCTGTGGAAGGCATGCTGAATGTTTCTAATTTATGTTCAACTGGGATTCCTTGTAAAGAATCCATAAATTAGATGGTTCCCTCGTTGAGTGTCCATGTTGCTGCTGCTAGTGTTAAAGCCACAGTGAGATGTCCACACTGAGTGGCTTGTCTAGCTAAAAAGCATTGCTAAGCAGGGACGACCAGAGGCACGTCTGTTCTGGTCGCCGCCTCAAGCCGAAGAGAGTGGATTTAGCCACTCACCCATTTTGCTAGCCGGAAAATGAAGGTCCGGGCTGAATGGGATAAGTCATCCTGATTGGGTGAAATTCAGTGTTGAATTAAATAGCGCGCCAAAACAAAATACGAGATTTTTCTCTTCTCTACAATATAATTTATTGGTAACAAGTCAAAGTTCAATGGCTACTGAAGCAAACCTGGGACTAAAATGGGTGCCTATTGATTGGCTATAGTAATCACATGAGATTTGAGAGATTTAGTAAGAGAGTTGGGACCAAAACAACAAAGTGTTAAGTCATAAAACGAGAGGTTTAAGTGAAATGATGGTAGAGTATCAAAAACTTTTAAATGTAAAAGTGTCTTCTTTTTTTTCCCCTCAAGTGAGCATGGTCAATCTACATCTTCCTTTTTGAGAATGGTCAAAAAGAGATAATGTAATAAGAAAAATGAGTGACTTTTGGGATCCATGTGTTTCTTGTTCCTTCCCGCTGTTGGGATCAAGTGACAATCTTCTTTTCTAATACACCTGGTTCCATAATGGAACAATTAATAGTTTTAAAATTAATAGTTTTAAAATTTAAGTAAACTACAATCATATGAAGTGTATTAAAAAAATATCAAGACTGAACCTTAGCATTCAACACACTTATTCCAGTGATTTTTTTATTGGCTGAAGCACCTCTAAAATTCTGCTTTTTATGTGGTGGACAACTGTGCTATAATATTCATTTTAATGTCCTCCATATCCTCAACTCTAAGCATTCAGATGAATTTTTGATTTAGGAAACAAGAAAAAATCACATTGAGTTCAATCTGCACTTGCACAATTCTGTGTTTTGCAAAAAACTGCTGATCAAAAAGTATTGAGACTGACTTCATAATTTGTGTTCAAATTAGTCCCCAAGAAATCATTGTTTAATCATTTAAAAGGCTTAGTTACGCATTTGTCTTAATTAAAGAAAATTCAAAGTTTCATTTTTAATAGTTTGTGATGAGACCTCATACACATCATTATCTTGTTTTTATAAAGATGATTTTTTGTTGGAGTTAAAAATGTATCATTTTGCCACCTAGTAGTCCCCTATGTTATCTTACTCGAAAATATTTTGAGTTCTGTGTTGTAAAATATCCTCTTTACAAAAGACATGTATTTCTAAGAAGCAAGATACACATTTCTTACCCTATAAAAAGTATGAATACAAAATTAAAGATATTAAGTTTGACACATTATCTATTTTAATTCTATCATACAACACGTTAAGGAGATTCAGTGAATTTATTATAATAAACACTTGAAACTTTTAAGCAGTTGTAATATATGTACTTGGGTTATGTTATTTGAATTCATCCTGGAATTTTCAAAAGTTGTGTCTTATATCCTTTTAGTTGGGGTCACCATTGTAATATATGTACTTGGGTTATGTTATTTGAGATAATAAATAAGAAGTACAAATATTAACTTTAAAAGAGGAATTTTATTCTTCGTATACAACACCACGTGTTGGCTAGAAAATGTCCGGCGGTCAACACGTGTGTTTAGTGTTTGGAATCTCTTCAGCAACTGCCTCCTCTTCTGTTCTTGGGTCGTCTTTGGCAACTGCTACTATCTCCGCTGATTGGCCAGAGGGAGAGCGAGAGCGAGAGAGAAAAGGAGAGAGAAGGGAAGAGAGAAGAGTGAGAGGCGATGGGTTCTGGGATAGCATTCCTTGGCCGAGGTGGAAGTAAGGACCAAGATTTCTGTTAAGGTAGTATTGACTGCCCATTTACTGACCCTAGTAAGGGAGGTGATACTACACAGTCATTCGCTGATGAAACTCTGTACCTCTGATATACAAGACTCAATTTGCAGTAATCTTTTTCCGTAATGAAATGATGTAACATTTCCATAAAAAATATGAAGTAAATTTGGGTGAAGTCTATGGCAGGCATGGGCAACGTTTTTTGAGAAATGGACTGCATTGTCAGATGAGTCACACTAGTAAAAAAAATCCAAGGTAATTTAACTATTTTACAGAAGGCCATATGCGCAATCATCTGTCTTAGAGAAAAGTTTATTTTTTTCTCTTCAGTAAAAAGATATTTTCTATAAAAAATTAGTGTCTTAGTATTATATTATCACTGATATCACTGATATTAATGTTATTAACACATGCTACTCACCCCCCCACAAAAAAATTTTTTTTCATAATCCATAAATCAAAATTTTATTTTCTTTAAATTACAGGTGCATATTTAACAATATGGCAATCAAACAATTCAAGTTGTCAGTTTTAAACTGAAAAGTAACATTAATATGAAAATACATTTAAAAAAATGTACATAAAACTAGTAAAATTGGTTTCTCATTTGACTATAAAAAAGATTTAAAGAAAAAAAATCTTTCTCAAGAGAAAAAATTATGAACATTTCTCGTTTTGAAAACAAAAGCTATGTGAAAACCTGCCAATGTTTTAAAATGCTGAAAACATTACTTTTAACAAAAGGTTAGAAAATTCAAAAAATATTATACTTAACGATTGATTGTGATAAATTTTAACATTGATTTTAACAAATTCTAATAAACGTTATTTTCCTCGTAAAATTAGGTGGGTTATTCAGAAAATACTGAGGGTCACATGTTTACCCTGAGGCATTGGTTTGCCTAAAAGTGATCGACAATCATGCAGAATGTTTGTTGAAATTTGTAAATTTGGCAGTTAAAGTTGTGGGGGGAGTATGTAATTTAGTTTGGTTATTTCAGTAGATGTGCGTCCATAATTTACGGGTATTGCTCTCTTAATTATTCCCACCACAAATACAACACAAAACTTTACAATCGCGCGAAAGAAATGGAATCGAACACAACGAACATTAAACAACAAACAATTTAATATGCATATAACAGAATATGAAAACAAACAAAATACATGATGTGTAAATGGCCTTTAGGAAAATAAAGTTTGACAAGAAGAAAATAAATTTGTTTAAAGATGTGTGTATGTTCAAGTTAACGGAGTCCGTAAATAAGTCGTTCTTACTAACATTAAGTTCATAGCGGGTTTTATGATTGTGGCGACAGCGTGTCGCGTTGATGAAAGAAAGTTTGTCGGGTTTTTTTTTTGAATGTGAGGTCATGAACTTTAGTTGAGGAAGGAAAGGAATTTGCCGGACATAGTATCGGCTACTGGTTTACTGGCTTAGTGGCTTGTCTTCGTTTGTGTGTAAGCTTGTGTGAATGGCTCCCTAACTCTGTGTTATTTATATCCTACAGGTGGATCAAAGAATCGTCCCAAGATTTTGGCGCGGAGACATTTATTGACCAATCAGATTTGTATTTTACTATTTTATTTTCGAGCCTAAATATTTTCTGTTAGTTCACTTCCGATCCTATTTTTCTAGAATATTCTATTCTATGTTTTTAGCTGATTGGTTGAAAAATATAAAAATGTAACTTAGATGCTAATACGGTTTTGATCCTAAATTTCTAGAATGTTCTTAAGTATGTTTTTATTGCTTATTTTAAGACTAGAAAAATGTGTATCCCATAAAGTCTGCTTGAATCTGATTGGCTGTTTTGAAGTTGTGCATTAGCCCCTGCCCCTACTGCTATTTAAGTGAGACCCTTTTCTTTTGTTTTCTTTTTCAGCATGAGCAGAAGCTTCTCTCTGGCTTGCTCCTTTTGCTTTGCGAGCTCTTGTTTATTTGCCTTCAACTTTAGACAGTTTTTTCTTAAGCATGGTGGCTTAAGCAAAATAGGTCCATTGGTCGTAGGCTAAGGCTCCTTTTCTTACAGGGTTTTTATGGTTACTTGTTGAAACAATAAGCCTACTGCAGGCTATTTGTGGTTCTGGTATGCTGTCCCCTGTTAGCTGGGTCAGAAAATGTGGTAAAAGCCCCTGTAGGCTCAGCAGAAGAAAATTTGAGTTGAAACAAAAAGATATTCATCTAAGAGGAGGAAGCGATGATCTACTAGAAGTTCACTTAAAGAAATAGTAAGCTTCGTTTTCAACAAGTCTACATAGGAAACTAGAAAAACATAGTTGTCCAGATTGATTCTACATTAGAAGGAGAGGCCGAGAAGAAGAAGAAACCCTAAAAATTGACTCCAAAATGAACTTTGACATAAAATACTAAAGAAAGGTATTTTATCATTAACAAAAGTTAAACTGTCAGTAGGCGATTGATGGCATGGCTTCGAGCACATCAGTCGTTGTATTTCTTTATATCCTGTTGCGGAGCCGACGCGCTTATCGGCTCCGCAAATTAATTTTGGGGTTTTATACGTGTGTGTAATGACAGCCAGAGACAATGAAGGGAAACAAAAGACGAAATAACAGATACAACAAAAGTGACGATTTTATTGCCGGAATTAAAAACGTGTATGTAAATGTCCAAGGCGGTTGTATGTGGTCTTCAGCTAGGATGGGTGATATTGTTAGGTGGTATGGTCGAGTTGTAGATGTGTGCAGCTGGATGTTCGACGAGGGTAGCTGGCGTAGGTCGAGTCGTGGAGATACAGCTAGGTGTTTGATGCGGGTAAGCTGAGGTCGGTCGGGTTGTTGGATGCAGCTGGATGGTCGTAGTGGAAAGTTGAAGTCGGTCGAGTCGTTGAATGCAGCTGGATGGTTGTTGCTGGCAGCTGAGGTCGGTTGAGTTATTGAATGCAGCTGGATGGTTGTTGCGGGCAGCTGAGGTCGGTCAGTCGTTGGTAAATCGATGTCCCGGTTTTGACATTTCGTTGGTATGGTCGAGTCGTGGTTGCTAGCCCGTAACAGTGAATCGTTACGTGGACTAGTTGTTGCAATGCTAGGGCAGTCCATGACAGCGAGTCGTTATGTGGACTGAATGCTGCATTGTAGGAGCATCGTGGTCGGTAGATCGATATCCCGGTTTTGACAGTACGTTGGGTTAACGGGGGGTGTGTCGATCTGTTTGCTAGCCCATAACAGCGAGTCGTTATGTGGGCCAGATGTTGCAATGCTAGTGTAGTCTGTAACAGCAAGTCGTTATGTTGACTAGATGCTGCATTGCTAGGGTAGTCCGTAACAGCGAGTCGTTAAGTGGACTAGATACTGCGTTGCTGGGGCAGTCCGTAACAGCGAGTCATTACGTGAACTGCATTGCAGGAGCGTCGTGGTTGGTAGCTATGGCTTTGTCATGCCAGATAGCTGTGCGGTCATATCGTTTACGGTAGCTATGGCTTTGTTGTGCCAGATAGCTGTGCGGGCATATCGATTACAGTAGCTATGGGTTTGTCGTGCCAGATAGCTGTGTAGGCGTATCGTTGGCGGTAGCTATGGCTTTTCACGCCAAAGCTGTGGTGGTAGCTAAGGCTTTTCGCGCCAAAGCTGTGCGGAAGCTAAGGCTTTTTGTGCCAAAGCTGTGTAGTAGCAAAGGCTTTTCGCGCCAAAGCTGTGCAAGCATATCGGGCGGTAGCTAAGGCTTTTCGCGCCAAAGCTGTGCGGACGAGTCGGGGCAGTAGCTATGGCTGTTTCGCGCCAAAAGCTGTGATGGTAGCTAAGGCTTTTCGTGCCAAAGCTGTGTAGTAGCTAAGGTTTTTCGCACCAAAGCTGTGCGAGCGTATCGGGCAGTAGCTAAAGCTTGCGCACTAAAGCTGTGCAGACGTATCAGGATGGTAGCTAAGGCTTGCGCGCCAAAGCTCTGCACTGTCGAGCGAACAGGCCAGGGGGGGGGCCGAGGCTAAGATTGGCGTTATCTTAACGCTGCACAGATAGTGGAGCGGTAACTAAAGGCTAATCCTTGCCTTTAGCGCTGCGCAGCCAAACAGATGAGTGGAAACTGAGTGATGGTTAAGACCGGCTGGTCTTAGTGAGTCCTCTTCATGTTTGCCTCCTGGCCGTCTATTTCGACTGGTCGTTAATGACTGCCAGAGATACTCCGACCGGCAAAAGAAGACCTCTCATAGCCCTTAAAAAGGACTGTAAAAAAGGGTTGTTGAATCTACCACTAGAAGTGGCGGTGAGGTGGGTGCAACCATGATAATGTAGGACCCGAGCCTTGTGGAGCCGAGTGGCCCCTAAGAGCGTCTGCGTAAACCTCTGAATTTTCGCCGCCTGAAGCCTTTTCATATGAAAGAAAGGGAACTCCACTTCTGTCGCGCCACGTGAATAGAAAGTTCTTCTATAAAAAATGGACATAGAAAATAAGTACTTCTATAGCCTGGTATAGGCTACCGAAGAGTATTACTTCCATTTTTATAGAATTATTTCTGGCAGAAATGTAGACACACTTCTCTTTTAGCTAATGAAAGCTAGCTTCCTTTCCTCCATTTTTATCTCCTTTATTTTTGTATTTTTCTCTCCCCCTTTGCCAGGCCAGACAGTTACTGCTAGATAATTTCTTGGGCTTGGCAGAGATAAAGTTTACTTGATTTGGGTAGAGTTGTACTTTGTAGTGACTAGCATTTGGATAATTTTGTTAACTTTTCATGTGTTGGTTGTTATAATTTAAAACCCCAAACCTGGCATATTTTTTTAATTGAGCACATTTCTCATCTATTCAACTGATGCTGATTTTCCTCAAGAAATTAGGTGGGCCGTTCAGAAAACAGTGTTGCCTGTTTACCCTGAGGAATGGTGTGCCCAAAAGTGATTGACAGGCAGTATGCAGATTATTCAGCTGATGCTGATTTATTCAAAGGGAAAGTGAACCAATTCACATTGCATCTTTTAGTATTTTTTGCTAGCAGAAAATTTTCTCATATTGATTCCATTAAATTCATGACTTATTATTGTTCTTGAATGATGATATTAACTTAAAAAATTTGATAATGTAAATAGAAATTATTGTAATTCAATGATTTAAGCATTTTTTTAATCTTATCTATGGGTTAAATAGAACTAATGGCATACTTATGCTAAACTGAATTGTTTGATTAAACTGAATAGCTTGAAATAGAAATGCTTTTGACAATTAAACCGTATTTACATTTAAACTGTGTGCTTATGCTAAACTGAATTATTTCAAATAGAATTGTTTTTTAACATTGAAACTGTATTTACACTAAACTGAACTGTTTAACATAGAACTGTTTTGATATGTAACTGTGTGGAAACAAAATCTGTACTTATACTAAACTGAATTAGAACTGCTTGACTAAACTGAATAGCTAGAAATGTTTTTCACAATTAAACTGTACTTACATTTAAACTGCATACTTATGCTAAACTGAATTGTTTGAAATTGAACTGTTTTTGACATTGAAACTGTACTTAGACTTAACTGAATTGTTATATATAACTACTTGAATAGTTTGAAATAGAAATGTTTTTTATAATTAAACTCATTAAACTCATGCTAAACTGAATTGTTTTAAATAGAACTGATTATTTACATAAAAATGGATTTGGCATTAAATAACCTTCAAAGATTGACATGCCATAAAACCCAACAAAGCAACCAAACCATTTTTTGAATCTCTTAAATTTTGTTTTAAAAAGTTTCTTTCAGAGGTTAATAATTGTAAATACAAACACTTCTTATTTATTTATTGATAAAAATTATTCTTTTCATCTAAAATCATAAAAATGTCATTTATTTACCTCAACATATTTTTCAGGACATTTAACAGCTTTTAATATCACCTTTCATAATTTGTTTAAAAGTTGGAACATTTAAATACAGTATGTTCCCTGAATATGACACTAAACTATATCTGATGGTGAGGCTGCAGTTCTGGGGAATTTGAAGAATGTGGAGTACTCCTTTATTACCTGTACTCTCCGATTCCCTCCAGCCCAGAGCAGGGTAGAAACTGTTAAGGTTCCATTTTGGGGTCAAATAGAATTGTTCTATCTTTTGTTCAGGATTATTATCATTAGTTATTTGAAGCCATAGAGCTAGATTCAAATTGTTTGTATTAGATAGGAACACTTAATAAATAGAATTATTAATGTTAAATAACAATACTCGAAAACCATTTAAATGTGTGCAAATAAATGATTAATACTAAATAGAATTATTTGTGTTAGATAGGAATACTTGAAACCATTTAACTATGAGCAAACAAACGAGTTCTGGCCCATTTAAAAATAACGTTACCTACAAACTAATCAGTTACAAATCATATATATATATATATATATATATATATAAAAACAAACAGGATTTAGTATTGAATAACCCACAAACCAAACCAAATAAAGTTTGATTGATTTTTATTTTTTAAATTTTTTTTACTTATATGGTAGATAAACATTAATATAACTAACCAAACTAAGACAAATGATTTTCAAAGTTTGATTTGAATATTCTCGATATATTGGTAATTTCCCATAGTGTATAACATTGATTCATCTCCAGTAATATGTAGAGTGTAGTAATAAATAATACCTAATGGATATTATTAGGTATTATTTATTACTACACTCTACATATAATATAAATAATAATAAAATCCTGATAATGGATATTATTAGGTAATATAATCCTGATATGGATAATGGATATTATTAGGTATTATAATCCTGATAATGGATATTATTATCAGGATTATAATACCTAATAATATCCATTATCCATATCAGGATTATATTACCTAATAATATCCATTATCAGGATTTTATTATTTCTAGTGGAACATTAAACATTATACTAGAAATAATAAAATCCTGATAATTTTGAAAATTAAATGAAAGAAAATACCATTTAAAAATATTAGTAATGATAATGATTAATAATATTTCATTTATTAATGATATCACACATAAATAAAGACACTCCTAACAATATTTTCATAAAATGTTAATTTTCTTCATAACCAAATATTCCAAGATCTTATTATTTCTAGTGAAACATTATTCAGTCAAATTAGGGTATCATTCATTACCAAATTTTACAACATTTCATTCCAAATTTGTCTTGATGAATATTTTTTTTTGTACTTTCCATTCATCGTTCCACAAGTGGACTGATATATATATTCATATTTTTGATTAGAGTTTTAATGTTGTAGAGTTTGATGATAAATCATCATCATCATCATATCGCGCTGGTAGCACGGATATCCCTGACCCTCTCTCGCCACTCCTCCCTATTGTTCATCGCCCTAGGTAGGTCTTCAGGACAGCATCCCGTATCCTCACATAGCTGCTGAATGTATGTTCGTGCTGGTCGTCCTGCTTTTGCACGGCCATGTGTGGGGGTCCATTAGAGTACATCTCTTATGACTTCGTCCCTGATTCTCCAGCAGTGTCCTGCATGTCTGGCTCGTCTAACTTGAATAGTTTTCGTGATAGGGGGTAGGTGGCCGTACAGTTGGTGTCTTGTGGGGTGTTGCCGCCAGGACTTGTTTAAGATTGCACGTAGCATTCTTGTGTAATTGCCGTCTAGCTTCTTCTCCAGCCGTTTTGTTAGCGTCCATCTAGTGCACCCATATAGCAGTATTGATGTGACCGCTGCCTGGAAGAAACTGCGTTTCATTTTATTGGTTAGGTCTGATTTCCAAATAATCGATAACCTATTGATAGCTGTCCATGCTTTCGCTAACCTCGTTTCGATGTCCTTTTCGGTTGATTCGACGCTGCTTCCTAGGTAAGTGAATTTGTCTACTAGTTTAAGAGGGGTTCCTTCTAGAGTGGAGATGTCCCCCGTTTGGTTATAGCACATATATTCCGTTTTGTGTGCATTAACATAGAGGCCTATGTTTGCTGCTGCTCGTTCCAAACTATGCAGTAGTGTTTCAGCTTGGTCAGGTGTATTTGCCAGTATCGCTATGTCATCGGCGTAGTCGGCGTCGGTAATTGTTGTTGCGGGGGTACCTTCTGCTTCTTTTCTTCGTCAGTTCGAAGCCATTCTCTTTGATTTTGTCAATCGATGTTCTAAGTACGTAGTCTAGACAAATGATAAAGTGGTACGGAGCCAGCGTGTCCCCTTGTAGTACTCCTGCTACAATGTCGAAGTATTCTGTGTCGCCATCTGGTGATCATACTTTTACTTTAGTGTTTCTATAGAGAATCGTTATTGCCGCTACGGTTTCTTTAGGTATGCCGTACGCTAGTAGGATTTGTTCCATCTTTCCTCTGTGAATGGAATCGAAAGCCTTGGTAAAGTCAACAAAAATTAATGTCGCTTGTAGATTTTTTGCCCGTACACCTTCAAGGATTCTACGGATGGTTAATATTTGTGAGGTCGTGGATCTATTTCTTCGGAAGCCATTTTGGTTTTTTCTAAGTATGTTGTCGATTTCGGGTTCTATGCGGTTTCGTAGTAGGGCATTGTAGATTTTGGCTGCTATGGATGTAAGTGTTATGCCTTGGTAGTTTTTGGCTAATCCGAGGTCCCCCTTTTTAGGGAAGGGGAGTATGCATCCTTTCATCCATCTATCTATCGGATTTTGATTGTATACTGCGTTGCAGTGTTGGAGCAGTATGTCATCGAATTGTCTGGTCTTCTTGATGATAAATAATACCTAATAAAATCCATTTTAAATGTATAATGTTCAACTAGAAATAATAAAATCCTGGTAATTTTGAAAAATGAATGAAAGAAAATATGATTAAATATTAATAATAATGATGATAATGATGATGTTTCATCTGTCTACAATATCAACCGTAAATAAGTACACGCCAAACAATGTTTTTAAAAAATGTTAATTTTCTTCTAAACTAAAGAAACTGTGATTTTATCATGTCTTTTGGAACATCATATTCATCAGGTTTGATCAACCATGAAGAAAGAATTCTTCTTTTAACACATTCTGTTATTCACAGTAGCTTTTCTATAAACAGTGTAAAATTATTTTCGCATCTAAGCTACCTTTTTACCTTTCTTAAAATAAAAAAGTACATGCTAAAATATTGCTTTGTTTTTTTTTATATTTACTGTTAAAGCATAAGTATACCAATTTTGGCAATTTGTTTGAAAAATGATTGGTTGGTTTTAATGACACATCAACCTATCTAGGGTTATTTTATACCAAGAAGTTAGGGAATTGCATTCACTGTATATTTATATCTAGATTTTTTGATATAGTGGTTTCTAAAGGAATTTTTTGCACACAGTTTATTGGCTGAGTGGTTGGATTGTTTGCCAATGGCCCGGGAGATCAGGGTTCAATCCCAGGTCATACTTGATGCCTCCTTGCTTAACACTCAGCATTATAAGGTATGGATCAAGGGTAAAGTGGAGCAATCCAGGGAAAGGAGTAGCACCCTTCCCTACACCTCACTATAGTAGCTATTGAAAAGGTAGTTTATGGTTCACCCTCGACTATAGTCGGCAACTTTATATATCAAGGTTTTCATTACTTCCAGAGCATCTCACATAAAAAAGAAAAAAAAGTAAGCAAAATAGCTACAAAAATGTTACCCATCCCATTGTTATTTTTTTTATGGTCATTAAACATTAGTATAATAGCCAGGAGGCTGGATCTTTCTAAATGTCAGCAACAGGAAGTCACACAGAGAAAATGTTGACTCAAACCAGCAATAAATAATCACAATTTATTCAATTTGTTTCTTTTTTAACCTCCTGTTTCAGAGATTTAATTACAACAGCTAAAAGCAATTGTTGACTAAATGTGAATATTCCTTATAAAAATTCTTATTCTATGATATTAAAGGTTTCTATCTTTCTTTCTTCTTAGTTTTATATATATATATATATATATATATATATATATATATATATATATATATATATATATATATATAATGAATTGAATTCACAAGCAAGTGAATATCAGACTTTTTTTTTTACTTTTGTTGTTAATATTTTTATTTTGTATTTGTTGCTGGAAAATATGTTTTTCTTCTTAATCATTGTTGATCTATAAAAAAATACATCTATAAATTTCATGGTTTCACTTAGGTTTCTGTGTATAATGGCATCTCAGCCTTTGTGGGTAATTTAATGCCAAAGCTATTCCTGGCAGAAGAAAAGTACTGGTACTATCTTACCCACAGCTGGGAGGGGGATAATGATGTTGCAGTCAAGCATGTTAGCCATTATGCCAGAGGAAATTCCCTCAACTGCAAATAGATACATAGAAGCATAGCTGGGGGATAATTAGTTTCATGCCTTTCCCAAGGATATTAAAATGAAAGTGAACATAATAGCGTAAGAGGAGTTTGAACTCACTATGATGTTGCAGTCAAGCATGTTAGCCCCAATGCTAAAGGAAATTCCTACGATAAATTTCACGCAAATATGTGTATAAAATATGTCCATATATTCACACTCAGTAATTATATATATATATATATATGAGGTTTGTTAAAAAATTTTAAGTTTCACTCAGCTTTTAGATTCGTCACGTATCTCTTACATTTGTATTAGCCTCACTTGCACAGGAATTAAAATAGAAATTTCAATTAGTTTTCTAGTTTTATAAGAAGTGGTAGTGTGTTATCACAACAAAAATGTTCAGCTATGGTTCTTCTTTCTGGGTGAACCTTTTAAAAAATCCTCATAAATCCTCATAAATGTATATATAACTTAAAATAATATATAATATATATAAATACATATATATAGCCTAAAATAAATGGAAGTTTACTCACACTTCTATGACTGTCTCACTACTGTCAGTTTCATGTATTTTTTAAATATATATATATATATATATATATGCATGCACACACACACACACATATATATATGTTAATATATATATATATATATATATATATGCATATACACAAACATATATATATTATATATATATATATATATATATGCACTAGCTGTACCTAGCCACGCGTTGCTGTGGCTCAGTTTGTTTAAATGGGAAAAAAAAGAAGAAAATGCATGTTTCTTATATGTTTAATTTTCCAATACTTGTGGATACACAATATTTTTGGTAGTTCCAGTTTCTGTGTAGATAAAGAGATTGTCTGGATTGCCGACTCTAGAACAAGCAACATATAATTGCCCATGTGAGAAGCAATCAGTGTGTAAATATAAGCTACACAATTCTAAAGATTGTCCCTGTGCTTTGTTGATCGTGATTGCAAATGCCAATCAATTTGGGAATTGCAAACTCTAACATTGAAATGACATATCTGTTGGAATCATAAGAATTCACAGTTTGAGGACATCTTCACCTTTGAAAGGCCCTGTCAAAATTTTTGTTTCTATGATGTTGGTCATTAATTTTTTTACTGAAAGACGTGTGCCATTACAAAGCTTGGGCTGGTTAATATTTCGCAACATGATAATTGGCACACTATAAAGTATTTATTAAACAACAAAATAAATGGGATATCAATAATGAAGAAAAAATCTAAGAATAAGTTTTTAGAATAAAAAGAAATTTACTTACAACTGGACCAATGAAATATGGTTTAAAGTTTATTAACAAAAGAAAACATTTTAAGGAATGTCTTTCGTTGAAGTTAAACAACAAAAAAGAAAAGAAAATATTTAGTAAACAATTCGTTACTACTGAACCGACAAAATATGGTTTAAAGTTTAGTGTATTACCGATAATAATAAACGAAAAAAACTTTGTAAGGAATGTCTTTCGTTGAAGTGAAACAACAAAAAAAGAAAGTAAAATATTTAGTAAACAATTCGTTACTACTGAACCAACGAAATATGGTTTAAAGTTTAGTGTCTTATTAATAATGATAATAAAACAAAAGAAAACTTTTTAAGGAATGTCTTTCGTTGAAGTTAAACAAAAATAGAAAAAGAAAATAAAATATTTAGTAAACAATTTGTTATTACTGGACCAACAAAATATGGTTTAAAGTTTAGTGTCTTACCGATAATAATAAACAAAAAAAAAACTTTGTAAGGAATGTCTTTCGTTGAAGTGAAACAACAAAAAAGAAAATAAAATATTTAGTAAACAATTCGTTACTACTGAACCAACGAAATATGGTTTAAAGTTTAGTGTCTTATTGATAATAATGATAAAACGAAAGAAAACTTTTTAAGGAATCTCTTTCGTTGAAGTTAAACAAAAATAGAAAAAGAAAATAAAATATTTAGTAAACAATTCGTTATTACTGGACCAACGAAATATGGTTTAAAGTTTAGTGTCTTATCAATAATAATAAACGAAAGAAAACTTATTAAGAAATGTCTTTTGTTGTGAAGTTTAAGAGAAAAAAATGTCTTATTGAAAAAAGAAAATAAAATATTTCGTAAACAATTCGTTACTACTGAACCAACGAAATATGGTTTAAGAAAGAAAACTTTTCAATGGATGTCTTTCGTTGAAGTTGAACAAAAAAAAGGAATGTTGAAAAAATATAAGAAAATATTTTGTAAACAATTTGTTAGAATAAAAAAAAATTTACTTACTACTGAACCAACGAAATATGGTTAGTTTAGTGTCTCTTTAAGTTAACCAAAAAAGAAAGAAAAGTGATAAAGCAGAAAAAAAATCACGTGTAAAAGTAATGTTTTCCATCATTATTCGCGTTCTGCTTTTCTCAGAGAAAAACGACTTATTAAAAATATTTTTTTTAATTATTGTATTATTTTTGGATAATAAGTATATAAAAACACTCCTGAATTTGAAAAAAAAAAAAAAAAAAAAAAAAAACCCTATAACATTTCCTAATTATATAGTAACCACGCTCTTTTGTGTTTACAACTATTCAACACCTCCGATCTTTTGTTTAGCATATTCTTACTTTTACAATCTGCTATTATCAATTTTTCCTCCATACAAAGTTTACAGGTTCTATTACCTGCCCTATATGTGCGGCATTTCTTTATTACTTCCCATTTCATTATCGGATCTACTCCAATTTTTTCCTTAATCTCCCATACATAACTAGATAAAGCAGTGCTATACCTATATCTTTCGTGCAAGAAACTTGTTCTATGGTTATAGTACCTAGTTTTAAAATCCCCTTGGGTTGACCCAAAATATATCTTTTTATCTCTCTTATTATTCGAATCAGTATATACCTCTACTTTATACACTACACACTCCTGCTTACACTTGCCCTTGAGAGGACACCTAACCTTATCCCTACAGTTGCATTTGTCAATCACCTTATGCTTCTTTGTACCTAATTTGGCTATATTACTCCTATTTATTATTCCATTAATGTTTGGCATGCAACTGTAACTTAATTTAATACAATTCTTATTAAATATCTTATATAATTGGCTCCCACTAGGGAAGTTTCTTTTTAATATCTTGAAGAACTCTTTTCCCAAGTTATTAACTACTTCCATGTTGTAAGGGGGATTAAACCATAAGATTTTTCTAGGTCTATTTCTCCTACCTTGTGTTCCAATTCTATCCCTATTCTTATATTCTAAATTGACCCTATATCCGTCATTTTTTAGAGCCTCTTCATATTCCTGCTTAGTTCGTTCAAAAATTTCCCTGTTGGAGGAGTTATTAGATAATCTATGCTCTATTCCTTTAGGTACATGTTTAAAGACCTGTATTGGGTGATTAGATCCCCTATTTACATAACGCAGATCCTGGTTCCTTTTTCTAAATGGAGATACTGTTCCACTATATAAGTTTAAAGTAATATCAAGATAATCAGTTATTTTTAAATCTGTTGTTACATCCAACCTAAATCCAAAGTCATCAAACAGCTTATACAATTTTTTTCTAATCCTATCACACTTCCTCGGCGTACTTTTATCCACTATAATCAGCCCGTCATCCCTATACAATCCATGATTATTAGGGTCCATAATCTTATTAATGTTATATAGTAATACACATCCGACGAGTTCACAAATTTCCGCACCATCATATGCTCCGATCGAAACGTCAAAATTTCCACCCTTCCCTTTTTTTATCCATACACTATCTTCATAATATAACAATGTTTTACGACAATGCTTAATTATTTCCACCTTATCTAGAGGTATAACCATATATTCTTTAGCTAAATCTAACGCCCTATCCAATGTCTTTTCTGTTATTGAAGGATAAAAATCCTTTATATCATACTTAATAAAGGAGCACCTATTATCCTTCTCATACTCCTCAAACCACTTAATACAGTCATTAGTGCTCCTCCACTGGTTGATGCTCAATGCCCTTCTAAGTGATTCACATATTTCTTGTACGATTATCTTACTAATCCTACCTATTTGAGTCTTGGCCGGGTTAATGAGCCTACATTCTGGACTCGTCTTGAAATTACTTTTGTGGTCTTTTATAGTAATAAAACAATTCTTGGTATTGTATTTTTCTACTCTATCAACAATACCTAATTCATGCGCCAACATCTTTACTTCCTTATTTAACTCTTTTTCTAGATTAGGTGGTGCCTTCTTATAATTCTTAACCACCTCCTTAAATATCATTTGCCTATATTTTTCCTTTTCTATCTTATATAAATTGCCCGACTTATCTGACTTTACAAATATTTTTCCGGACTCCTTAAATTTCCTCATATCCTCATACATTTTTTGTTGAATATTATTGCGCATTTTCCTAAATTTTATCTCCTTAACCATTCCTATCATTTCAGCCTCAAATTTTTCCATCTCTTTGATATGGGGGGGGTGTTTCGTGGTTTTAAACCCATATTTCTCCCTTCCCACTTTTTCTATATAGTTAATTGTATTGAGAAAAAAATATGCTTTCCACCTCATATTTTTTATAAAGGATTCTATCCTCCTCAACAGAACTAACTTATACTGATGCCTATCAGGTATTGGTATGTTCTTGTATGAATAACTTATGTTCGCTCTCTCCATAGTAACAAGAGCAAAGAAAGTGCTCAATGGACAACTCCATTATTTATATATATATATATCTATATACATATATACATGGTGCATTCAATAAGTTTCCAATTTTTGTACAGGCATTTAAAATTGTCGTAGACTCTTGAAAATTCACTATGTTATTGCTATACATCTTATGAGATGACTGACCAATTTTTATGATTTCAGCTTCAAATGAACACCTACAGCAGCAATTGGAATACACCCTACTAAAGCCTGATTGTTACAGCTGGTGAATTTCAAAAATGCAATCCGGATGTGAGGACACTTTAGAACAATGATATGTAATAAAATTCTGTTTTAAACTTGGAAAAAATGCCACAGAAACGTATGGAATGCTTCAGACTGCTTTTGGAGTATCTTGCATGAATTGAGCATCAGTTTTTGAGTGGTATAAGAGATTCAAGGAAGGCAGAGAGTCTGTGAGGGATGATGAGGTGTGGGAGGAGTAAGGAAGTCAATACACCAGAGTTGATTGGCCAAACGGTTAGGGTTAGGACTACTATGTTGAGGTTTTAAGGGAGTTCCGGAAGAGATTCCGTCAGAAAAGGCCAGCACTCTTCAAATCGGATCAGTGGCATTTCCAGCAGAACAATGCACCAGTTCACAACTCCATCCTTGTCACAGACTATTTGACCAAGATGAGCATCAAGACAGCTCCTCAGCCTCCCTATAGTCCAGACCTTGCTCCCTGTGATTTTTGGTTATTCTCTAAGCTCAGAGACTTTTGTTATGAGACAACTGAGGAGATGAAAGAGGCTGTGATGAAGGTCATTGACACGCTCACACAAGAGGACTTCCATGGAGCCTTGCAGAAGTTGTTGGAACAGTACAACAAGTGTATTGCAGCCAGAGGAGATTTCATGTGTGTACTATCAATAAAAGTGCCCATACGGAAAAAGTCTGGAAACTTATTTAATGATCATCATATATATATATATATATATATATATATATATATAAAAAATAATGAAAATAATGAAAACAGAATAAAGATTGAGTTTCACATTGCTAATAGTCAGGTATTTACAGTCTTACCTGCTTTAAGGAAATTAACAGTGATGGGTCCTTTCATGTCCATGACTGCTGCATCAATAACTTTTTCTTTACCAAATAGTCAGAGTGTTTTCACTATTTGGGCTTTTTTTTTGACTCAGTGTCATAGTGGTAAATGCATGTTTAGCCCATTTGTAAACTTTCTTGACTAAAACATTATTTTCTGTACACATATTCTTTTGTAAATTTCATATGGCTTGTACTTCTCAGCCACCAAAAATTTGGTGATAGAACTCTGTTCAAGCCTGGAGCACTTTGATTGATTTTAATAGCCTCAAAACAAATATCTTTATAAGATTAAAATAATTTTTGCCATAAACTTATTCCAAACAATGCAGCTTAAGTTTATGAAAAAAATTTGACAGAAAGAATTTAGTCTGCTTTTTTTCGCAAAAATTCCCCTTATTTATTGAATGACCTTTGTACAGCATTTGTAGAAATACTTAGTGGAATATTTTTCCACTCTCACAGTCCGCAGTCTTTTAATTCTGCCTGGTTGGCTGATCATTTTTCTGTTATTTATTAAAAATTATCATGAGGAGTGTACTTATTTAGATGCAATACTGTAGCCTTAAATTCAAAATGCACCAGAAATGATTTAACAGTGGATTATATGGACTCTAAATACCTGCACCACAAGCTTCCATTGGCCACTTAACAAGTGGCTGGAGTTTTAATTACATTTGTTTAGTTAATCAGAGAAAATATTCTCTTTCTTAATCACAAACAAAGAAGATGAGAGAGATATAAACTTTAGTGATGACTCATCAAAATGGTTGAACTACCAAGCATAATTGAAGCATAGCAACAAAGTTATGCATGAAAAAAGAAATAATATGAAGACTCTCTTGATTTGTGCATCATAGCTTTTTGGGTATCCAAGCAAGAATGTTTGAGTCTTTGCTATTTTATTTTTATTATACTATTTTTTTAAAATCTTTTTTTGGTGGAGGAAAGGGTTTGCATAAAATGTTATAGTTTTTTTTTTTTGTTCAACTTTGAAATTCCCCTTTCATTGATCTGCAAGATGCTTACAGCTGCAGAACATGCACTCACATCTGTGATCTGATTTTGTTTTTTTTGTTTTTTGGTAAAAATACAATAACAGACTTATGAATCTGCACACACACACACACACACACACACACACACACACACACACACACACACACACACACACACACACACACACACACACACACACACTCATTCATTCATTCAATTGCATAGATGCTAGTTTGTTCTTAAAATTGTATGCAAATATGCCCGAGCAAGTTATTTAACTGTGTACACCCAATGCCTATGGAAATTTGAGCAATTCAGAAAAGAAAGGAGAAAAAAGGTGAAGAAAACATGAAAAACCTTCTTTTTTTTGGAGGGTGTGGATTGATTCCATATTTCACAAATTATATATAAAGACTTCATAATTCAAATTTTTGATGCTTGTATGTGTGTGTGAGTGTGAAGAACAAGAAAGAAAGAGAGATATATGTGAGAAACTGAACAGAATAAGATAGAAAGAGAGAGGAAGTGACTGACATAAACTGATAGATAGAAAGAAAGAAACAGATTGAGGTAGATAGAAAGAAAGAAAAAGATTGAGGTAGATAGAAAGAAAGAAAAAGATTGAGGTAGACAGAAAGAAAGAAACAGATTGAGGTAGAGAGAAAGAAAGAAACAGATTGAGGTAGATAGAAAGAAAGAAACAGATTGAGGTAGGTAGAAAGAAAGAAACAGATTGAGGTAGATAGAAATAAAGAAACAGATTGAGGTAGATAGAAAGAAGAACAAAAATTGAGGTAGATAGAAAGAAAGAAACAGATTGAAGTAGATAGAAAGAAAGAAACAGATTGAGGTAGATAGAAAGAAAGAAACAGATTGAGGTAGATAGAAAGAAAGAAAAAGATTGAGGTAGATAGAAAGAAGAACAAAAATTGAGGTAGATAGAAAGAAAGAAACAGATTGAGGTAGAGAGAAAGAAAGAAACAGATTGAGGTAGAGAGAAAGAAAGAAACAGATTGAGGTAGATAGAAAGAAAGAAACAGATTGAGGTAGATAGAAAGAAAGAAAAAGATTGAGGTAGATAGAAAGAAGAACAAAAATTGAGGTAGATAGAAAGAAAGAAACAGATTGAGGTAGAGAGAAAGAAAGAAACAGATTGAGGTAGAGAGAAAGAAAGAAACAGCTTGAGGTAGAGAGAAAGAAGAAAAAAGATTGAGGTAGATAGAAAGAAAGAAACAGATTGAGGTAGAGAGAAAGAAAGAAACAGATTGAGGTAGATAGAAAGAAAGAAACAGATTGAGGTAGATAGAAAGAAAGAAACAGATTGAGGTAGAGAGAAAGAAAGAAACAGATTGAGGTAGATTGAAAGAAGAAAAAAGATTGAGGTAGAAAGAAAGAAAGAAACAGATTAAGGTAGATAGAAAGAAAGAAACAGATTGAGGTAGATAGAAAGAAAGAAACAGATTGAGGTAGATAGAAAGAAGAACAAAAATTGAGGTAGAAAGAAAGAAAGAAACAGATTGAAGTAGATTGAAAGAAAGAAAGATACTAAGATAGAAATGTATTCTGTAGGTACTTCTGATTTTACAAGTCACTAAATCAGTCACCTGCTCACAGGGTAGAAATATTATGTTACAATTGTCTGCTTTGAAAATCAGTATTCAAAATATTGAGTTTTACCTGAACTTGAAAACTAATTGTAGGTGTTAAAAGATAATATGCAGCTTTCTCAGCGATTAAGCAATGTAGATAACCAAGTGTAGAGGCGTCTTGCGAGGAGTAATAATGCTAGTGAATATGATTCTCACCGTGTGCCTCATATCTCTAGCCTTTTGCCAAACTAAGTTCACTATGTTGTTCTATGCATGTATGTTATATGCTCCCCAATATTTACATATTCATTGATTTATATGAGTATGCATCTAATAAAGAGAGATTGGTATTCACTGGGTGCATCAGACCTGTAGCCTTGAGCCAGACTAGTTAAACTTTGCTAATATCTACAGAAAACATGTAACCAAAACACATACTTATTCATGTAATCATTTGTATTTATGCAAGGACAAATATAAACACTTATATATAAACACTCTCATATAAGCACTCACATATAAATACTCCCATATAAACACTCACCTATAAACGCACCCATAGGAACACTCACATATAAGCACTCACCTATAAACACTCTCATATAAACACTCACATATAAACACACACATATAAACACACACATATAAACACACACATATAAACACTCTCATATAAACACTCCCATATAAACACTCACATATATATACTCTCATATAAACACACACATATGAATACTCTCATATAAACACTGACAGAGTAACACATGTGATGTCATGGCTATTGTCATATAAAATGGACCTGGTGATTTGAGTTCAAATCCTGAACATGGCTTTTTGCATTTAACATAGCACTAATATTCTTAGGAAAGGTATAATTCCAATTATTCTCTCCCCACTCACCTCCAGGTATTGACTGATAGTAGGGCAGACTGTACTCTTTAACCTTAGTGTGGCAACTGGTTTTGGAGAAGGAAAAACTCTGAATTTAATCCAGTTTTATCCTGCTTGAAACTTGACCTTGTGTCCCATCCTATTTGTGGTGGATGGGTTAGGTAAATCCTTAATTCCACTGCTGATCTCTCATTAATTTGCTCTGAAAACCCCCTGTATTTCTACTCAGTGATGTGCAGTGGGAAATGATCTTGTCAATTTGATGATCTATAAAATAGTTCCATTTGGAATTTCTATTTTCTTGGATTTTACTTCCTGCCTTCTCAATATGAAGAAAACATTTTATAGACATTGATATAGTTTTATATCAATTTGACAAAGAGGTCAGCTGTACAATATAAAACTGCCATTGTATCATTTATAATCTGAAACATCATGTTGTTTCTTATATTCTGGTACACAAATCATGCAGAATATTGTTTTCAGCCTGTGTACATCTGGTTGTGAGGGTTCAGTTGGCACCTAAGGGGTTAATGAAATGATGGAATAGTTATAAACAAAGATGTCTACCTTTTGAGCAATGTTTGAATGTATTTTGTGATCAGTTTTCGGAGAATTTTTTAAACTCAGGTACTGAATTCAAACCAGTTGTACTCAAATTAAAACTGACCTTGAAAACCCATCCTGTTCATGGTTGAGGGGTTGTGTAAATACATAAACAGTGATAGACAGATGAGGTACAAATGCTTAATGCAAATATACATTTGAAAAAGTAAATGATAGGGATAGTTAAAGTAGTTTGGAATATAAGTCAAAAGGTGGCCTAGACTCGAAATATAAAAAAAGTGAATATTAAAGAAAGTTTGTATTGCAAACTTTCTAAATTTGTTATCTTCATTGATATGCTGAAATTTTATCTTATTTCTAAATATTTAAACAAAAAATTCTGCCATTCTGTTGAAGTAAAATTTAATATTTTTCTTTTTCTTTTTATATTTAAAAAAAAAAAACAGGAAAATTTGATACATAGTAAAAGAAGATGAAATGAATAGCAAAAAATTTTAATAGTGGCATTTTCCTCTTCCCCCTCCACAAGTCACATGACTGGAACTTTTTTTTTAATAGTGCCATTTTCCTCTTCCCCCTCCACAAGTCACATGCCTGGAACTTTTTGTTAAGAAGTCATTAAGCAAAAAGCAAATGATAAGGATAATCAAAATAGTTTAAAATATGAGTCAAATGATAAGCAAAGAACAGGCATTATAGAATACCCCAAAATGGTTCAGGTTTAAATAACTAAACTGTAGTATCAGTTATAAGCCAATCTACACACAAAGTAGCATTTTAAATAAGTAAAAAATAAAGACTTAAACTCAACAGGTTAAAAAAAGGGACAACTGAAGTTTTTCCTAAATTAAAACTTAGTAAATTTAAAACCAGCATGTTTTAAATTTCTTTTGTGGCCTGCTTAAGTGTCCTCTTTCTGGTAATGTAACATACTCATATGCAGATGCATGCAGAATCATAACGACGACATAATAAAGACGAGGGGACACAGTTCTTTAGAAAAATATACCTCTCACTTTATTGAAAGGGTTGTGTATGAGAGGTAAGTTGGAGACTGAACAGAACTGCAACATATTGACCCCCCAACTCTTCTGGCTATCACAGCCTTTCTTTCCCGTTCTCCTGGGCTGCTCAACTGGGGGCCTGGGGGGATCAGCCTCTGCTGGGACATGGTTCTCATTCCAGCATTTTCTCTCCAACTGATCTGAACTTCCTGTCGCTGGGGTTATATAATAATTTGACGTCCACCTACTTCTTGCAAGCGTCACATTTGTACTCAATTCAACCCGTCGACAGTCAAGGTTATCCCCTGATCCCCTGATATCTTCGACTGGATGCACCTGTTATTTACACAGGTGCATTTCTTCTTTTGACAGCTTGGCCGGGGTCAATATGTAACAGTAGGAGTAACTGGTCTTTTCAATGACAGAAGCACAGATAATAAACAATGCCCAAGTCTGTTATAGTCACATTATTCTGCCCATAAAAAATGACAAATCCTAATCCAAATCAATGTTAGAGTCAGATTACATATCTGAGGATCATAATCAGCAGGAGCTCCTTTGATAGCCAACATGGGGAACTGACCGGCATCCTGCAAATGTTGGCTGTTCTAATTTCAGGTACATAAACAACAACCAAAGTAACTACTGAGAGACATAAACAGAAAAATTGACAAGAGAAGACAACAAAAATGTACTTCACTGTTATTTTAAAAGCAATTCTACTCTAGAAAAAGAATGACAGAAATTTTAGCAGAATCAGCAGAATTTAATATAAATTAGACTTGCTAACTGTGACGCGAAAGGTTTACTTTTATCCCAGAACGGGGTTTTATTTCGCACGTGTGAAGACGGGGCAGGTTGGCACTTGATCTCCTATAGAATAAGTCCTCGTTCAGAGTTTTTCTCTCAGGCATATAAGACCTCGCATATTACGTGAGGGATTAATTTAGGGCTAGACTGACCGCCGCTGGCAAGGGGTTCCAAATTTCACACTATCCACACACCCACCAGGTCGCTTTCTTCCTCCCCTAGACAACAGAAGATATGGACCTATAGGTTTTAGCAGTAATAATTTTATATTGTAGTAGTCGGCAACTCCGGTTTCCCGTGTGATATTTTTAGAGGAATTTATAGGACAATTTTAAGCAAGATAACATAAGGCGAATAGAAGCTGAAAAGGAAGCATGAGGTAACAAATTCGTAGCAGAACTGCCAAGAACAACTTAGACCACGTGGTAACATAAAACTACAGGAATCCTTTACTATACAAAGAGATACACACTTTCAAAGTGTCAAATATGTATAATGAATTGAACAGTCCATGGACATAAATGTCTTTCTTTTCTGTTCTTTCGTTTTCCTTCAAATTGAGAGAGAGAGAGAGAGAGTGGTATATAAAGTTTGGGTATAAAGGAGAAATAGCCCCCAAAGTTACTTATCTTATTTTTCGACGGGGTTCCACTGGAGAATCTTTCTTCTTTCATGGGCTAATAGACTTTATGCTATTTTTAATACTGGCTTGAAGAACTTGGGTCCCTCGTGTCTCAGATATTCTTTTGTTTTCTACCCGGAGTAAATGGCTATGGGTCTGTCTGCCACAAGCCCTTTCCAATAACTAACTTTCTTATTCTTTATTTCCGCTGAGGGGAAGGAGTCCCCACTTCCATTTTGGGGTCCCAGCCAATCACTTGGCTTCTACCTTCCTCCCCTTCCGGTGTCCGGCGACCTGAGGTTACTAAGTACCAACACCTGTTGATATCCCCTCTGTGACCTACATTCTTTCTTAACGGTCACTTTTTTGACGGGTTGCCACTGTTCATTCCAACGGGAGGATAGTATTAATCTTATTTCTATCGTCTCCGTGGGATATCACGTGACACTAACCAAGATAAAATGATTTTAAAGAAAGTTTGGTTTTCTGACCTTGAGATACTAGAAATATGTGAGCAAGTAAATAATGAAGAATATGAAGAAGATTCCCCTTCCTGAATTGAAATTCTAAATGCTGAAAAGCAAGAGCCTCTTAACCATATTGAAATGCAAAGTACTGAAAATCAAAGCAACAAAAACCAATCTTAATACAAAAAATCATGACTAAAACGAAGAGTACATAACATTTCCAGAAAAACCAAGACTGGAAAAAAGTTAAGATGGAAACTGAAAAGGTAAACAAATTATCGACAAATATACAAATAAGAAACACCACTGAATTAAATGAGCTAATTTATGCAGGAGAAGAACGAGTCTGTAACAAAATAAGCATTGTCTTAAGGAACCTGAACAGAAATACAAAACTTGGATGAGAAATTAAGCTAGATGGAAAGGTAAAGAAAGTGGGACAACAAGCAAAAGTGTTAAGGAAGGGAATAAACATAGGGAGAGATTGGAATGAAAAGTGTTAAGGAAAGGAATAGAGATAAGGCTTTATTGAAATGAAAAGTGGTAAGGAAGAGAATCGACATGAGGATAGATTGAGATGAAAAACCAAAACAAAACAGTAGATAAGTCTAACAATTTGAAGAGATAAATCAAAAGATATTGGGAAAAAAGGGAAACTTAAAAGATTTTAGGACAGGGTCAAACAATTGAGGTAAAACAAGACATTCTAAAATAACAAATGGAAATTTTACAAAGTAGGTGGAGAATACACAAGAGCAAACCAACCACTGGATGCAAAGGAAAAAAACAGTTTTGGATTAAAATATGGGATCAGAAAGAACATAACAAATGCCAAATGGATAAATAAAAAAAAATAGAAGGACTGGAAGACCCTCAGGCAGACATACATCTGGAATTCCTCAGAGCATCACTCAAGAAAGTACTGAATTGGAAAACACCAGGTCATAATGGCATATATGGATTGTGGTTTTAAAAAATTCCTGTTCATCCATGACTGATGAGCTCTTCTACTGAGAAGATGCTAAGAAGAAGCCAATGTATCTAAATGGATGACTTAGGGGAAAATTACCCTGATCCAGAAGAACTTCTAAAAAGTAACTATCTCCAGTAACTATTGTCCGATAAGGTGTCTACTGTGATGTAAAAAACCCTCATTACACAGATTAGGCAGGGGATCTATCACTTGCTTGTACGCCACAAACTGTTTCTGGAAAAACAGAAAGGATGCCACAGGGGAACAAGAAAAACAGGTGATCTACAGAACATTGATCAATACATTTTCAAGGAGAGCAAAGTGAAGCAGAAAAATTTAATCATAGTTTGGATTGACAACTAAAATGCATATGATATATGATAATATGATAATAGATTGTCTGAAAATATACAAGATATCTGAAAAATCATAAACTTCATCACAGAAACCCTGAAAAACTGGAAAGTGAAATTGACAGCAGGAGGAAAACCTTTAGCAGAATTTAAAATTCAGAGAGGTATCTTCCAGGGAGATGTGCTTTTACCATTACTATTTGTAATAGCTATGATACCACATACTTCAGGAGTGCACTGGAGGCTACAAAATCACAAAATCATGAAATGAGATTAATCACCTTATGTACATGGATGACGTTAAGCTGTGTGCAAAAATGAAAAAAATTGGAGACTCTAATGTAGACAATAAGAATATACACCCAGGATATAGGAATGGAATTTGGCATCGAAAAATGAGTTATGCTAATAATGAAAGGGGGAAAAGGAGAACTAATGGAAGGAATAGAAATTCCAAATCAGGAAAGAATCAGAATGCTTGGAGAAAAGGAAAATTACAATTAATTGGGATTATTAGAAGCAGACACCAGCAAACAAGTGGAGATGAAAGAAAAAATAAGAAAATAATTTCTTAGATGAACAAGAAAATTTCTCTAAACCAAGTTCTGCAACAGAAATCTCATCAAAGGGCTAAACACCCAAGAAGTCACTCTTGTAAGATATTTAG
>OY757923.1:95951132-96098632 GCA_963585895.1 Sepioteuthis lessoniana | reverse complement strand
TACACACTGTTAAATTTTCAAACAGTTCTATTTCTAACAATTCAATTTAGCATAAGTCATTTGTTTGCACACAGTTTAAATGTCAAACAGTTCTATTTGACCCATAGAGAGGATGTCTGGGTCAGAGTGGACCTGGGAGTAATAGCAATGAAGGGGTATTCCACATTCCCCAAATCTCCAAGGCTGGAGCTTCACCATCAAATAGTTTAATGTCATATACAGGACACTCGTTGGGGATGTCTTACCCCTCTGCAGAGATGCAGTCGGTATATTCTCCAACTCTAGATGACTGGGCTAGTTTGATTATAAATCATAATTATCTATATTTCAAATTTCTATATTTTTTAATTGTATTTTTTAAGTAAATATAATTATAATATTAATAATAAAAATAATAATAATAATAATAATAATAATAATGATAATTTGTTTACACAGTTATAAGGTATCTAATTGCTATCTAATACAAATAATTTGCACACAGTTCTGTGGTTTCAAGTATTCCTATCTGATACTAATAATTTGCACACAGTTCAGTGGTTTCGTGTATTCCTATCTAATACTAATAATTTTCAAACAAATCTATTTAACCCAGTCAGCTGGGGCTGTAGAATACACCGACTGCACCTCTGCAGAGAGGTAAGACCCCCCCCAACGAGTATCCTGGATATGACACTAAACAATTTGATGGTGAGGTTCCAGTCATGCTTGAAGTTTGGTGAATGCGGAGTACCCTTTCGTTATCATTGCTCCCAGGTTCACTCTGGCCCGGAATGGTAGCACCTGATAGGGTCCTATCAATGGGTCAAATAGAACTAAACTGCATACTTATGCTAAACTGAATTGCTCAAAATAGAACTGTTTTGTTATTTAAACTGTGTAATTATGCAAAACTGAATAGTTTAAAATAGAACTGTTTTTGACATTGAAACCGTACATACACTAAACTAAATTTTTTTAATTAGAACCGTTTGACTAAACTGAATAGCTTGAAATAGAAATGTTTTTGACAATTAAACTGTGTACTCATGCTAAACTGAATTGTTTGAAATAGAACTGATTTTTTGTATAAAAATGGAATTGGCATTAAATAACCTACAAAGGTTAATATACCATAAAACCCAACTAACCAACCAACAGACTTTGTTGGTTTTTCTAGGAATGCCAGATGAAAATGCAGTTTAATTGTGTAATCCTTTGTTGAACTCACAACTTTCTAACCGATATAAACAACCCCAACAGTGAAATTTTAATTCAGTGATGTAAGATTTGAATGAACTGATGAAATAACAATATCAAAATTAAGTAGAATATCAACTGAAATAAAATCAGGAATTTACCAAAGTACCCAAGATTGCTTGGTTAGTACATGTTACTAGTTTAAAAAATAGTTGCTTAAACTTGAACTCCCATGGAAAAACACTATCATCTCATCGTATAAAATAAATTATCATTATTGAATTAATAGTTCATAATTGAGATTTTATCCATTGATTGTCAATTAATAAAATGGTTATTATTGTTGGAAATGGAATTGATGACACAAGTTCAAATCCTGGACAAGGCTGATTGCATTTCACTTTATGCTAATGTCCTTAAGAAAGGCATGAATCCATCTGTTCTTCCTCCAGCTATGGGAAAATAGTAGGGCAGACAGGGCTCTTTAGCTTTGGTAAGGCAACCAGTCTAGGAGAAGGAAAAGTCTGAATTTAGACTAGCTTTACCCCACTTAAAAATTAACCTTATGTCACATCCTACCCATGGCAGAAGGTGTATTCTACAGCCGCAGCTTGAGTGTAAATTTTGTGGAAATTCTATTCTTGGTCTGTGTACTGATGTACTTATTCCGTTAATTTAAATCTAACATCATTGAATGAATATTTCTGGCTGAAAAGTCGTGAATACAACAAAGGATTATATGAAATGGCATTGTCATTATGTGATAAAAAACCAATAAAGCCTGATGGTATTATAAGATACTGTTGGGGTGCTTTTGGGTTTGTGGTAATGATACTTTGGTCCCAAAACCTTGGAGCCCTGTCAGCAAGGTGTAGAATATACTGACTGTAACCCCTCAAAAGGGGTATACTAGTAATGACACCTTATTGTATTTGAAAGGATTCAGTTATGGAGATCTGGAGAATCCATTTATTGTCATTACTTGCAGGTTCACTCTGATTCAAGGTGGTAGTACCTGTTAGGGTCCCATTTAGGGGTCAAATAGATCTGCTTGAAAAATTATTTGTATTTGATAGGACTACGTACAAAAAAATCCCCTGAAGAAACAACTAAACAAAAAATGTAGATATGAAAATAAACAGTGTGATTTTTTAACAGCTAGGCATAAAATAACCCAAGACAGGCTGACATATCATTAAAATTAATCAATCAATCAATTAAATAATGAATAGAATCATTGAAACAAATGTAGAACAAAATACCCATTGGAAAATGCTTAGCTAAAAATGTGGTTTACCAAGCAAGAGGTTATAATAGACAAGAGATTGATTATATAGGATCGACGGAGCAACTGTGGAAGGAAAGATACAATAATCACAAAGCTTTATTTCTGGAATGAGTACTATGCAAATAATATAAGACTTTCTAAATACATCTGAGAATATAAAGAAAAGTAGGGGAAAAAACAGAGATTAAGTGGTCTATTCTATTGCTTTTTGTTTGTTGTTGTTTTTTGTAGTAACCTGTGTATATAATGCTATATATATATATATATGTGTGTATGTGTGTGTGTGTGTGTGAAGGTACAACAATAAGTCTGCAACCTGATGAAATTTTTACTGAATAATATTTGATTGATGTAATTGATATTCACTATTGAATTAAGTTCATTGATAAGTTATTTCTGCATTCTAAATAAATGGCATGAATCCAAAACAAAAAAGCAGGCTCTAAAGATATTCGAACTTGCATTTTGCATTGTACAGAACCAAACAAACAGGGACATATCAATTGAGTCACACAGATCAACAGATGAAGATCTGTTGTGGACACTGACCTCGATTTTTCAGGAATCAGGATTCCAAAAACATTTTTCAGCAGTATATAATTTTTTTAAATTCAAAATTTTATCATACAGTGTGTGATGATACCCTGTCCTCATAAGCCATTAGGATTCCAAGGACATTTTCTGCAGTATATATATATTTCCCAACCCCTCCACTCGGGCAGGATATGACAGAAGGTCAATTTTTAAACGGAGTTTAACAGGTTTGAATTCAGAGTTTTCCTTCCCCTAGACTAGTTGCCTCACCAAAGCTGAAGAACCTAGTCTGCCCTATTATTTACACATAGCTGAAAGGAGAATAATTGGATTCATACCTTTCCCAAGGGTATTAGTGCTATGTGAAATGCAATCAGTCTTATCCAGGATTTGAACTCGTGTCGCCGTGTCCATTTCCTACAACGATAACCATTACACCACGGGCACCTTTTCAGCAGTGTGTATATATATATATATATATATATATATTGTCATCCACAGACTGTTTCATTCTATCAGAACTCTTCAGTGTGGCTAGACACGTAGGACGCTCGAAGCCGGGATTGAAACCCATCCAACTTTTACGTTAGACTAAGTCTCAGACCACTCAGCCAAGAAGCGTACTACATTTGGCTAAGGGAATTTTTAAGGTATTATGTAGTAACAGCAGCAGCAGCCGTTTGTTTACATTTTTATACCCTATCGGCTACCAGAGTGCTCAATTCTTTCAAAGAGCTTTGCATTATGTGAGTGGTGGCTGAAAATTCCTTTGCCAGAGTGCTCAACCCCCATGGGGGAGCGTATATATTGTCATCCACAGACAGACTGTTTCGTTCAATCAGAACTCTTCAGTGTGGCTAGACATGTAGGACGCTCGAAGCCAGGATTGAAACCCATCCAACTTTTACATTAGACTAAGTCTCAGACCGCTCTGATATATATATATACATATATATATATATATATATATATATATATATATATATAAAAGAATGAAATTGTTTTGGTAGAAGTAATGAATTTATACAACTCAAGTTTTACTTTTGGAACAATAAGACTGAAAAAAAGGGATATAAGGAAATAAGATGCAAAAAGAATTAATGAAGGTGTGTAGGCAGAAAGTTTGTTTGCTGGTATATATGTATTTGGTTTAGTTTCTTTATTCTGTTGGTTATTTAATGCCAAAGCCATCTTTGAAGAATAACAGCAGTGATACTATTTAATCCATAGCTGGGGTGGGTGGGTGATAAGGAGGTTCATACCCTTTGGAACGGTATGAGTCTGAAAGTGAATGTAATAATGTGACTGGTGTTTGAACTTGCTTACTTTGAGGCCACAGTTCAGCACTTTAGCCATTATAACATAGAGACTCCCGTTACTGGTTTAAGAAGCTAATAAAGAAGGATGAAAGTTTGTGAGAGACTTAAATATTTGAGAAGAATTCTTTTAGTTGATGGTTGTGTAGGTTTATAGATAATGTATGTATGAAAGCAAGCTTAAGGTATGATATATGTGTACTACTGTCTAGAGTCATATTCAACGTGCCACAAAGTCTACAGACAACAGATGTCCCAGAAGGATGAGAACAAGTTCTCACTTCTCGATCATGCTGTGAGGAAAAAGGATGATTTATTTTGCACTTTTTCTCTTATACTTAGACATTGCCATGGTAATGGCAAGTGAAGTTTCCTAATTGTTGTAGGCAAAGAAGTTAATAGAACTTCTCCAAATTTCATTAAAATAATATCTTTTAAATTATACTTTTGAAGAAAATGATCAATATCAATGAAATGGTAATGTATATTTGTGATGGATGTTTGATTAAATAACAGGAGTAAAGAAAGTATGTATTTTATTTCATCAAAAATCCATTACTATTTTAACATTTTTCACAAATTTAAAGTCCTGAAGAAGGTTATTGCAACCGAAACATTCAACGTTGACTTTCATAATAAATTCATTGAATTTTGGATTATTTTGTTTTTTCAACTTTCCTTCATACTGTCGGATTTATTTCCTTATTTACTTCCATATACATATATGTTTACTTATATATATATGTGTGTGTGTGTGTGTGTAGTTGGGCAGCAGTCTTTCATTTAACCATGTTTGATTAAATAATAAAGATACATTTTATCTATATAATTTTATTAAGATCCTATCAAGTTTCCTGATAAGTGTCTTGGTTTCAGGTTGGAAATGGTGGATGAATAGACCAAAATTTTCCTGAGCGCTTTCGAACCTTTCATAGTCCATCATCAGGGGTTGCTTGCATGTGTAGGGTTAGTGAATGAATTTTTGCTATTTATGGTCCCTACTATTTAATGTTAATTTTGATATTTAAAATAAGGTTTAATATTTCCCACACGTTTAATGTTGAGGTTTGATATAGAGTGTTTTGTTTAGAATAAAGGTGGAATAGGGCATATTATAAACATAATATAGGCACATGGAAAAAGTTAGTGAATGAATAAAAGATATGAAACGAATGAAACGAGTAAAGGTTGTAAAACGGCTTGGACAAAATGAACATTTAAAACAAGGCGACGAACAAAAACAAATTTATATTCTACAACAATAAAACTTACATTGATACATAAAAGGAATTACTAACTCTACTAACAAAATAATAGTGTGTGTATATGTGTGAGTGTGTGTGTGTGTGTGTCTAACACAACTAAGCTACAAAAGAATTACATGATAAAATGTCCTTTTTTTATGGTTAGAAACGGGCAGTTTCACTGAGACTGGAAAGCGTCTCATAGTCATTGTATATGAATGTCTGCGAGGCCCATCCATAGTGTTGCTTTTCTCTCCTGTTGATTCACGCTGAAGGGAGTGTGTTGCTGCTGCAAAGAAATTTGGTCAAAGAGAACAAGGGTGTTTGAAGACGATGTATTTATAGAAAATACGCGTCTTGTAGGTGGCTCAAAAACGCAGGACTTGAATTTACGCGCGGACGTAGTTTTAAACATGTCACATGGTCCTACTGGCCAATGGTTTCCCGAGACTGAATATGTGAGTGTCCGCCATCTTTGTGGGAACAAGTGGCATACCGCCCAAAATAATTTATAGGAGTGTAAAGTCCTATACATGTAAAATGAATGTTTTTTAAAGAGTTTTAAAAGTTTTTTTGTTTTTATAACATAACAAAACTATGCAAATGCAGAGTTGGATAAAACTGAGATGCTGATAAATTTAAAAACAGAATGCTATCAGCAAAAATTGAATATTCTCAAGAAATAGAAAATATTTGAAAAAAAACCCAAAAAACTAAAGATATTTCAAAACATTGTTGCTATTTTTCAAAGTAATTCTATTGATTTTTGTTTTTTTCATTTTATATGTAGGCTTTTAGGATTTGTAGCTTATTAATTTCATATTATTATAGTGATGTTTTCAACTAGAATTTTTCGAAACGTGGATTTGGGAATTGAATGGGTTTTTAAGATGTAAAGCTATGGAGCTAGAATCATTAAGGTGCACCGTAAGCCATCTTAAAAGAGTAGTAGTGGTAAGACCAACATACGCATTATTTTCTTTGGAGACACAGTCTCCTATGGGACATTTGAACATATATACAATGTTTGTCCAATCAAGAAGTTCAGTAGAGGGGGAAGAGTTATTGGAAATAATTAGGTTGGAGGTTTTAAATTTGTTGTAGTAAATGATAAGTCTTACTTTTTTGGTAGGATCAGTAGGGAGAAGATTTTTTGGATAAGGTTTTTTAGCATATGTTCATCTATCTAATAATCACTATTTAAAAAACACTCTTTATACATACAAGTAACCCCTGATGATGGCCTATGAAAGGTCTGAAAGCACTCAGAACAATTTTGGTAAATTCATCCACCAATTCCAACCTGAAACAAACATACTTATCAGGAAACTTGAAAGGATCTTTATAAAATTATATAGACAACATGTGTCTTTATTATTCAATCAAACATATGTACACACACACACACACACACACACACACACACACACACACACACACACATATATATATATATATATATATGAAGTAATATAGCTGAATAATATTAGGAAGTCACTTTGGAGTGTGAAATCAGATCTCACTCAGAGGTGCAGAGGGGGAGGATTGAGTTGAAGAGAGAGAGAGAGAGAGAGAGAGAGAGAGAGAGAGAGAGAGAGAGAGAGAGAGAGAGATTAATTTCTCACACAGTTTAAGAAAAGTGATTGACTAAAACCATGTCAAAGAAGAGAGAGAGAGAGAGAGAGAGAGAGAGAGAGAGAGAGAGAGAGAGATTAATTTCTCACACAGTTTAAGAAAAGTGATTGACTAAAACCATGTCAAAGAAGAGAGAGAGAGAGAGAGAGAGAGAGAGAGAGAGAGAGAGAGAGAGAGAGAGAGAGAGAGAGAAATAATAAAAAAAAACAAACTTTGAACTTAATTCTCACTTTTATTTCACACAAATGATCATATCACAACAAAAGAATCAAGTAGCTCTTCCTTGAGTTGGATGGGGATTATCTCTTCGGGGATGGCAATGAATCCTTGGTATAAAATTATTAGTCAATTAATTATCAATGATATTGATTTTTGACTGTCTCAACAATAAAGCTAAATGTCTGATGGTTTTATCTTTTTTTTTAGATTTCTCTGAAAACATTTTTTATATTCAGTATTTATTGATTCAACAAAATTTGAAGTGCTGCTATGGCTTATCCACCAAACAATTTGAGCCCAGTTAGCTGGGGATATAGAATACACCAACTGTAGAGGGTTAAGGCACCTCCATCGAATGTCCTGGGTATGACACTAAACAATCTGCTGGTGAGGCTCCAGTAATGCTGGAGCTTTGGGAAATGTAGAGTACCCCTTCATTGCTGTTTCTCCTAGGTCCTCTCTGACCTGGAATGATAGCACCTGATAGGGTTCTCTTAATGGGTCAAATAGAACTGTTTGACATTTAAACTATGTGCAAACAAATGACTTATACTTAATTGAATTGTTTGAAATAGAATTGTTTGATCATTTAAGTGGGTGTAAACAAATGACTGATGTTTAATTAAATTCTTAGTGACACATAACAATACTTGGAACCATTTAACTATGTGCAAACAAATGAGTTCTATTGAATAGTGTAAAATAGCAATACTTGTAACCACTTTACAGTATGCAAACAGATGATTGAATAGAATTATGTGTGTTCAATTGCAATTATTGAAACCATTTAACTGTGTAGAAACACTAGCAATAAAGTAAAGTAAAGCAATACTTGTATGCAAAACAAATTACTGAAATTACCTATAAACTAAAAGTGCATACAAATGACTTACATTTATTTGTGACTGCTATATAGCAATACTTGAAACCGTTTGACTATGAACAAAAAAGAGCCCGGACTCATTTAAGAATAATATTCATAAAATGTGTTAACAAATTATATATATTTGATGTATATACATATATACACATGATTTGGCATTAAATCACCTACAATGTTTGATATGCCATAAAATCAAACCAAACCAAACCAAACCAACCAATTCTTTAAATACATTTCATTTAAAAAATAGTTAAAAAGTGTTTTATTTTAATGGAGACACTTGATACCAAACTTTTTCATACAATTCTTGCAATATAAAAAATGTGTTGATATCAACAAGACAATTAAAGAAAATACTTGAAAATACTTTGTATGTTTAAATAAAAAAAAAAAACAACACAATAAAGAATGAGGACTAGTAAGGAATATATCACCAAGAATGTGATCACAACTGTTAGCTATTTCATGAACAGTAAAAAAAGTTCATATTTTTCTTTAACCATATAAAGTAGGTACTTAGCTGAAAACTTCTTAGCCAGAAAGCAAAGTTGACTTTCCCTTGACTTTTCCTCCAATCAGCAGAAACTCAAGACCTAAAAAATTATATAGTGTTTACATTTGTACAAAGTGGAACATTAAAATTATCGCCCTAGAAAAGACGACATGATTCCATTTCCGTTTAATGAAAACCAGTTTTCTTTTTTTGTTGCAGACCATCTACTAGTTGGCCAGTTGTGTACAAATCCTAAGAGCGATAGGAGCCTTCTATCATGTCTGAAAGTGACACAATGTTCAACGAGCGAGATTGGAGATGCGCCGCTGTACAACTCATGCTCTCTACTGATCCAAGTTATGACAACAGGACCATTGCCAGCACCCTCAAAATGCAAATCTGGACAGTTCAATGCTTAAGGGCACAGCTCAACGCATCGGATGACCCTTCAGAGGTAGTGGAGCAGAAGGCCACATCATGCCTCCTCATGTCTTCGAAGTCGACTTGAAAGTCAACACCAATCAAGTTACCTGAATTGATTTTTTCAATAAAAGTTTTAAAATAAAGCTGTAGTGTTGTTTTCTTTCGGACGACAATTTTATCATTCCACCCTGTAGATGTCAGCTCTACTACATAATCAAGTTACCTGAATTGATTTTTTCAATAAAAGTTTTAAAATAAAGCTGTAGCGTTGTCTTCTTTAGGACAACAATTTTATCGTTCCACCCTGTAATACAAAGAATAGTTATCAAGATACTGTCCACATTGACTTATAGTCAAATAATGCTTTGAGAACCTGTCCCTACCAGACCACCAATCTATCTTTTCTCCTCTAACGATGGGTCAATATCATGACAAACTGTAAATACAAAAATGAGTCAAAAGTTTTGCGATATTTTGGAAATGTAAGGTACAATTTGGCAGCTCTTGATACTTTTGCTTTGGGTGTGAAGGTAATAAACCACACTAACCTGTGAAATGTTAAGCTCGCCTGATACTCTCTGAGGGCTACTCACCAAATTTGCCTCAATGACTTGAAGCACCACCTTAGAATCCACGGTTTTAGCCCAACCTGACCTTGCCAGATCATCGAGGGTCTTTCAACTGGGTGAGATTTCTTAAACCATCAGAGTGTTCGCCAATGGTCTGGGAAACCTGGGTTCAATCCCAAAGACTTTAAAAATGGTTCTTGATACCTCCTTGCTTAACACTCAGCAATATAAGGTACATATCAAAGGTAAAGTGGAGCAATCCAGGGAAAGGAGTAGCGCCCTCCTCTGCACCTCGGTGTAGTAGCTATTAAAAAGGGAGCCTTCTGGTTGCCCTTAACAACTATCGCCAACTTACTTAATCAACTTCAATTTCTTCTCCTTCCATGCAACAAATTTTTTTATTACTTCTGTGGTGTTATGGCCCAGTTTGAACTTGTAAAACAGAAGTTTCTGAATTAGAATACATTATACATTCATCTGTGTGGTAGTCAAATCATACATGGAGTAAAGCAATGCACAACATGTCAGCACACCAACTACCATGATACTACCAACCACAGTGGGTGCCTCCCATGACTTGAACTGTTTTACTCATGTGATATATATGCTGCAAATATTCCAAATCTTTTGACTCACCATAGTATATATATATATATATATATATATATATATATATCATCATCATCATCATCATGTCGTGCCGCCAGCACTGATATCCCTGACCATCTCTCGCCACTTCTCCCTATCATTCATCGCCTCCGGCAGGTCTTCTGAGTTACATCCCATGTCCTCACATAGCTGCTGTATGTAAGTTCGGGCTGGTCGTCCTGCTTTTGCTTGGCCATATGTGACGGTCCATAGGAGTACGTCACTTACGAGCTCGTCCTTGCTTCTCCAGTAGTGTCCGGCGTGTCTGGCTCATCTAACATATATATATATATATATATATATATATATATATATATATATATATGGTAGACTGAGCTTTTTAACCTTACTAGGGAAACTAATCTAGAAGGAAGACTTTGAATTCAAACCAGTTGGTTGGTTGGTTAGATTTTATGGCATAACCCTTGTAGGTTATTTAATGCCAAATCCATTTTTATGTAAATAATCAGTTCTATTACAAACAATTCAGTCAGGCATAAGTACATAGTTTAATTGTCAAAAACATTTCTATTTCAAGCTATTCAGTTTAGCATAAGCACACAGTTTAAATGTAAGTACAGTTTAATTGTGAAAAACATTTCTATTTCAAGCTATTCAGTTTAGTCAAGCAGTTCTAATTCAGCTAATTCAGTTTAGTATAAGTACAGATTTTGTTTACACACAGTTAAATGTCAAAACAGTTCTATATTAAACAATTCAGTTTAATGTAAATACAGTTTCATTGTCAAAAAACAGATCCATTTTAAATAATTCAGTTTAGCATAAGCACACAGTTAAAATGTAAGTATGGTTTAATTGTCAATAACATTTCTATTTCAAACAATTCAGTTTAGCATAAGTATACCATTAGTTCTATTTAACCCATAGATAGGACCCTTATCAGGTGCTACCACTCCGGACCAGAGTGGACATGGGAGTGATGGCAATAAAGGAGTACTTCTCATTCCCCAAAGCTCTAACATTACTGGAACCTCACCATCAGATTGTTTAGTGTCATATCCAGGACACTCGTTGGGGGGGGGGTTCTTCTTACCCCTCTGCAGAGGTGCAGCCGACTGGGCAATTCAAACCAGTGATATTATTAATTGACCCTATGTTATATTGTCAGTAGCAGAGGAATTGGGTAAAGATATATCAAAGTTTAGTAGCTATAAACCTATTCAGTACTTGAGTAGGTGACCATTTAGTAAAAGAAAGCACTGCAAGCAATTTAAAGTTTGTGACAGACAAAACAAAGCTCAGTAAATAAGAGATTGTAAAAGGTCTTGATAATACTTATTAATTTATAATCTTCAGAAAAAAATATACTTTTGTGTTAGGCCTATATTTATTGCTACAATAAAAAAATGGGTGAATTTATGGGCATTTTGTATAACTTAAAAACCTGCTTGCAGGATTTTAAGTTATGCAAACAAACTTGTTCCGTGTTTGTCCATAGATTGTTTAAGGAGCATTTAGTTTTAATTATCTTTATTAAAAAAGATCTCTTTTATTCTAATGTAATTGCTGTTATAGATTTAGATCAGTAATTCTCAACTGGTGTCCACATATTTTTTCTAGGGGGGGGGACAGAGATCCATACAAGTTTGGGGGGGTTTCTGGCAAGAAATATAGAAAATTGGGAGTTCATGATAGTATTTTTGTGTTCAATGAAATTTTTTTGCTTTAAACATATTTATTGCTAGAAATAACAAGAGGATGTTCGATTATTGTTGACAGTGTTGGAGCTGAGTATTTATGGGGTATGAGAAGCTGAATATTTATGAGGTATACATATTTACCAACCCCACTGCTCGGGCAGGATATGACACAAGGTCAATTTTTAAGCGGAGTTTAACAGGTTTGAATTCAGAGTTTTCCTTCTCCTAGACTAGTTGCCTCACCAAGGCTGAAGAACCTAGTCTCCGCTACTATTTACCTATAGTTGGAGGGAGAATACCTTTCCCAAGGGTATTAGTGCTATGTGAAATGTAATCAGTCTCGTCCAGGATTTGAACTTGTGTCGCCGTGTCCATTTCCTACAATGATAACCATTACACCACGGACACCTCTTTTTTTTTTTTTTTTCTTAATTTTTTTTATATTTATGAGGTATAAGAAGGTTTTTGGTGGTGGTTTGTTGTTGTTGGGAAATTCTGACATTGGTAACCGACTTTTTCTTCTTGTCCCTCATTCACTTGTTATCTTCTTTTTGTTTGTTGAAGTTGCAAAAGAATTAAAGAGGGAAAGGAAAAAAGACAGGGATACCTTTAAATTCAATTTTTATTTTGGGGGTGGGAATGTTTTCCTGAACCAGTAGAAATAACCGTGCTTCCTAGTCAAGACGTTAGAGGAGTCTCAGGAATCATTTTTGGCAAATTGTGAATTTGAGAGTCCGCCATGTGTGTCTGTGTTTAGTTGGTATGATCAGCTGAAGCTGCTATGAGTAGGAGACACAATGAGCTGTTAAGGCCAAAGGTCTAAACCAACATGTACTCTCTAACTGGTTGTTGAGAAAAAAAGGTGCGTCTGTTGAGTTGTTCAGTTGAGGTGTGTCAAGGGGACTGAGAAGGTGTTTCTCTTTGGCATCAGGAAGCCCCCTCTTTTTAGGCATGCACCGATTTCGCTTCCTGTAACAGACCTCCTGGGAGAGTGTTATTTTGTATTTATTTATTTTATTTCGTTTACTTTATTTTTTCATATTATTATTTTTTTTTTAATTTCTTATTCAATCCCCACATATTGCAAAACTAGTAGAAGAACAGCATCAACCACAAGGCTCACATTAGACTAGCGTTAATGTAGTATCTTTTTAAAAATAAATATTTCGTTTTCTGTTCATAACTTATTTTACTAGTGAACATTCATTTTCCATAGAAATCAGTGAATTGTCAAAGTTTGTATGCAATCTTTTAACATTTTTTTTTGTTTCCCAATTCAGTATTTCATTATGAAAACACAACATGATTTTTTAAAAATCGAATGGCTATAAGGGTCTGCCAGGACAATAGGGATCAAATGGGTCTATAAGTAAAAAAGGGGGTGGGGTAAGAACCACAGATTTAGTACAATTATTGGATATCTTGTTGAAACACACACACACACATACACACACCACCACCACCACTAACAACAAAACCAAAGCCCCCCCCCCAAAAAAAAAACTTAAGCAAAAAAAAATAACACGAGTTAAGTGAGTATATGAAAACTAGAAAAATTTTTTTCAACGGACCTAAGTTATATTAATTTTTTTCTTTTGTTTGTGTCTTTTTTCTTTGTTTCCAGAAATTGCAAAGCTGGTCTTACAGAAATAAAAACTGGTCTTCCTGGAAGTCAGTATTTATTTACTGTTGTTGTCCAAGATTAATCATTTACAAAGCTTTGTTTAGCTCTGGCACAAGGCCGAAAGTATGGGGCACTTACCGAGACTTGAACTTACTAGCAATGGTCTAGTTTGCTAAACCACCCAAAGCGCCTACTTGTCCAAGGCTATTGTTCTTTCTGATCCTGATGATTTAATCAAAATTTGAATCCCTTAATTACCTGTTTTATCATTTTCATAAGCTATAATTGGAATGTACACAAAATCACATCATCAAGAAATATCATCCCTTAATTTTTCCTGAACTTATATTTATAAAAGAATACTTAAAAAATAAATCGAAATTTGACGATGGCCTTGAAAACCTGATAAAGATGACATGTGGCGCTCAACTCAAAGTGACAAACAGTTTTTTCTTTCTTTCTTTCTTTCTTAAAAAGGAAATAATATTGATACATGTGCAAGCGACTTTTGTTTTTGTTCGGTTTCGTAATGTTCACTATTATTTCTAAGAACTGTCATAGAAAAAAGTAAAGTAGGGGAGAAGCAGTGGCTGCTACCAAAAAATCAAAATAAAAGTAAAAGTAAAGACGAACATTTGTAGATAGAAAGAAAGAAAGAAAGAGTTTTATTCCAGTAGTAAACTGTAACAACTAAAAACCACAGCATTCCATTCCCAAATTTCTCTTTCTTTCTTTAACAGTTTACTTGCTTCTTCTTTTCTTTACCACCGAGTTTTACATCTGCTGATTTCGTCTAATTTTAGAGGGGAAATCCTAAAAAGACACAGAGAGAGAGAGAGAGAGAGAGAGAGAGGGAGGGGGGAAGGCATAGCCCTCCTTATCTCTCTCTCTCTCTCTCTCTCTAACAACAGTAACAATAACTATAATCCTAATCAGTTATTCCCACCACTGATTGCTGCTGCTGCTTTTTCACTGCTTGAATTGAAGTTGACTTGTCAGGGAGAAGACGTGGATCGCTTTTTTTTTCTCCCCACAACCACCGATTTAATACCGTCAATATCGAATTGATATTCAATTTATACAATTGTATTACTCGTTGGATTACTTCTTTAAAAATTGACAAACTTCATATCTTAATGGTAAGTTCTTTTAATTTACTTCTTTTTGAATTAAAGTTACTTAATTTAAAAAAAAAATCTTTTAGAAAACAAGAGTTTTTTTTAAATTTTTAAAATACTAACAAAAAGAAAAGAAAAAGTGACAACCAAAAGTTAAAAAAAAAATGTTTAAAAATATGTAATTTTGAATACTTTAAAGAGATTATCACATTCTTACTTTTGTCTTGTCTTAACAATAACAAACATAAAAACGGCTCATTTTTGCCTTTTAATTACATTCTTTTCATCTTTTATAAATATATTTAAAATTCTAAATGAAATTTATTCCTTTCCCCCAAAAAGAAGACTGTATTTTATTTTTAGACCCCCCCCAACCCAGTTGTATTTGGTTTAATTTTATTTTACTGACGTTAAAGTTGAATTTGTATCTATAAGTTTAAACTTTTTCTCTAGTTGTTATTTTTGGCTTTTATTTTCTTTAATTTGAAGGCCACATTTACTTTTCTAAATTATTTTAGATTTTGATGTTTATTGTTTTGATATGAATTTTCCCCTAATTAAAAAAAAAAAAATAAGACACAAACACAAAATTGAATTTTGGATTTTATTACTTCTAACTTTTTTTTTCAAAACGTTCTTTGATTCCACTTAAAATTAAGAATTATTTCTGGAACTATTAAAGCACCTTTATTTATTTATTTATTTAAAATAATAAACTTACCAAATTATTAGAGTAATGATTTGATTTTAAATCAGTTGAAATTCTTTTTTTAAAAAATTGTTTTTCTTTAATACAAATAATTTACTTTAGCTACGTAGACTTTTATTTTAAGTGTCTTCTTTTTTTTTGTTTGTTTTTTGCTACAACTTAAATATTTTTATTTGTGTCTTTTTTTTATAGTTCAGGTCTTGATACCCCCCCCACTTTTTTCCATAAATTCTTGGATCTAATTCAAAACAATGAAAACAATTTTCTTATCCTTGAAGAAAAAAGGAAGAAAAATAACCCGAACCATTTTAAAGAAATATTTAGTTTTATTTTTGAAGGTGGTTGTTATTGTTTTGAAAGGTCCATTGTGTTCGGTTCCGATTAATAAAAAAAAAAAAAAAAAAATGCTGCTAACTTATAAATATGTAACATTATTAATGTGATTGTTTTGTTTAAAGAAAAAAAATCCGTATTGATGATAAACAAAGTCGGCTGCATTTCATTCAGGACCATAGAATGTACATTGTACCGTGTTTTGTTTGTTTTTTTCATTTTTTTTTTTTTTTAATGAGTCGAATAAATCTTGTCCTGCGTGAATGAATAAAAAAAACCCAACAAAGTTTCAGTAATAATTGTTCAAATGAAGGAGGGAACAGCTTTATAAATGCCAGCCAAGGGTTCTACCATTTGGCCAATGTTTTGGGCGCCCTGCCTGGTAGAATAGAAAGTAGCAAACTGTTCATAGTGAGTTCGAGTCTCCTTGACTCCCTATATATCCGGCCTTGTGCCATAACTAAGCAAAGCTTAGAAAATAATCTATTTTTGAATTTCGAAAGAGCTGCCTCCATAGATTCTTGACGAAAAAGCGATATGTGACAAAACATTAAAAACAACTCATTTTTTAATAAAAATTAATGGTATAGTCATAATCTTTGTATCATAAGGAAGTAAGAAAAAGAGTGAAAAAAACTTCCGATTAAAAATGATTTGGAATCATTATTAACCGAAGATATTTGTGGCTTTTTTTTTATTATTGTAAGAGCTGCATTTCAATCGGGACCAGAGACAGAATTTTACTACAAATTTGTTTATTTTTACCTTTTTAAAGTATTTTTGTTTTCTTTTTTTCAATGAAAAAACAAAGTAATGACAAGATAAGCTTTTTTTTTTTTTCTGTGTTCAAATTGTGGTACCCCCCCCCCAAACAACCGGCTTGAAGGATTTCGGTAAAACAAATTTGAAAAATAGGAAGATTTCAAAAATTTGTTTTTATTTATCTATTTGCATATACTCTTCAAAATATTTGACTATGTTGTTGTGTTTTTTTTTTTTTTTTTTACCTAAGATAAATAAAAAAGAAAACTTGTTTGCGATCATCAGCTGACATGATGATGTACAATCAAATTATTTTAATTTCCTTAGTTTTTGTCTGATATTTCTATTTCAAATATTTTATAAAATAAAAACAGATGGTAACCCCCCCCCAAAAAAAAGAGCGGCACACCTGTCAATAGTTAGAAGTGTCATTTAAATGTGGGTGGGTCTCTTTATCTTTTTAAACTTTTTGTCTCTGATGTCCTTGTATATCTTAAACTAAAAATTCAATATTTTTAATTACTTTGAAATACTTTTTAACTTAAATGTATCAGCATAACATTTTTGATCGTTTTTTTTTTTTTTTTTTTTTTTTTTTTTTCAAGCTTTATAACCTTAAAATGTTTTTAATTTTATTTTTCAAAAGTTTGTTTGCTTCGAGGCTTTTGTTTGTATATATTCAGTTTTCCTTTTGTTTATGTATATCTATATACAAAAAACAGTAATCCGTGTTCAATAATCTCAGTACAATTTGATATTAATACTTCTTTGAATTTTGGTAATCGTAACTCGACAAAGTTTGGCATTCGTCATTAGAAATTTGACGCTTTTCTTTCGCACTAATATTTCAGAGTTGTGGCTCATTTGGTCAAGAAGTTAGATCTAAATCAGCGGGTTAAAAGTTCAAGCCTTCCCACATTAAAAAAAGTTCTCTAGATCACGAATCAATCTTCTCAATTTTATAATCTACTGTAATGATATTCGTTAGCAATATCCAATCAACTTTTTTTTTTGTGAACAGTTTAATATTTACTCTTCTCAATCTTTGATTTTACAAGTACGCGACTACTATTAACTACAGTGGACATGATGAGAAATATGAAGAATTTTTCTATCGTCCAGGTGTCCCTGAATAAATTAATTTGAATCCAAAATTTATGCAACAGTGACAAACAAATTCAAAGTCTTTTTTTTTTTTTTACTAGATGAGCTCTCTGACAAAACAGCTTTGTTTTCTTAGATGTTTGGAGCTGAAATCGTTGAGGAAGTTGAATCACAAAAGAAAAAAGAAAGTGCTTTCTTTTAAAAACATTATTAAAATGGGTAAAAATATTATTACTTTTAAGAGAATCTATCCTTAAAAATTTACTATGACCAAATGAATATTAAAAAGCAAAACAAACAACAAAAACAAGGCCGAGGGAGGGGAATAGATATCGACCCAGTATTATTAGGTCAAGAATTATTCATTTATTATGGTTTAGGAAATAATTTATATAATTTTGAAGTTTTTTAAAAAGTAAACGAGCAAGTGGAGCTATTTATCCCCCCCACTTTTTATTTATAAAAACAAACTTTCAGGAAACAGGCGGATATGTCTTAAAAATTGATACATTTTGATAGAAAACGTTTTAATTATCTAAGATGTTTTCTTATCTTTTTTATTTATTCAATGGCCAAATACTTCTCCGTATTTATTTAAAAATTACGCGTACAATTTTGTAGGCGAATTAATTACACTTGAATTAAATTTTAGTTATATTCACAATTAAAATAAAAAAAAAAGTAAGTTTCAGTCGTTTGTATTTCTATTTATGAACTTTTCATAAGGTCATAAATAAAGACAATGATTGAAACTTATTCTTATCTGTATTGTAAATCTAAGGACATTATATAGATATTACTACAACCAATTTCCGAATGTACTCAGATTTTTAAAAATGAAATGATTTTGCTTTCTTTATTCACTCACTGTTAAAACAAATCTCTCCCTCATGTTGTTTATAACTGATACCCTCGTATAAATATACCAAGTTAAAAAAAAAGCTTGTTTTGAATGTTTTAAATAAATCTAAAAAACAAAACAACTTATTTTCTAAATTTTTGAAAAAGACTTCAAAATGGAAAATGCATCATTTTTCATTAAGAATCCGTCATTAGATTTTAACACAAAATTCTTGCTGATGTACTTATCTTGATAACGAACGACATGGGTCTCCCTGGAATCTCTTAGGAATGTTACATCTTGAGAAATGCCAGGAATATTTGGGTGGGTGTCAACTGACTCTATTCTTAAGCTTTTAGCCTCTGGGTTTGTTGGCTGGTGGTAACTATTTCCCCCCTCGTCTTAGGCTTTTCTCTTTAACAGTTGGGTCACTAGTCTCTATTGATTATTTGTCGTGAAAGGAAGCATTGTTCTCTTCTAGAAGAATATGTTGTCCCTCTTCTTAGCTTAAATTTAAAGAATGGGTGCGAATAAGATTCATATCGAACAATGAGAAAACAAAAAGCCACTCATTTGGGACGGTCAGTTAAATTAAAACCTTTTTAATTTTTAGCACTCTGTGATAGGACTGAAAACTGCGAAGCTTGAGTTTTTTTTAAAGTGCTGTCTTAAGAAGGTCTGTCTCCCATTAAAAAAAATAACCACAAACTTTACTTTATTGTGAATTAAAGTACATACACATATATATTGTGGTCTACCACAAACCCACCAAGTGAGATATATATATATATGACCATTTTTCAATGTGCTATTCTTGAGTATTATTTAAATAAAAGTGATTTTTACTTGTCTTAGAATAGGTGTGTGCTTTAAAAAATGTATTTATTTTTAAGTGATTATTTTCTAAATATTAATCGATATTTGTTTTGCATTATTTTGTATGTCGTAAATGTACTGAGTGAAAATCAATCTTTTTTTTTGACTGTTTGATTGGAATAATAGATACATGTGTAGCTATGGAAATGTGAGATTTTAGTCTTTGCTATATATTGGGAACAATTTAAGTTGGTAATATAACAAATTGAAGATTGTCTTGACTTAAATCACTTAGTCTTGTTAGAATTAGTTATTCAATATCAAATATTTAATTTCGTTTTTTTTTTTTTTTTTTTTTTTTTTTTTTTTTTTAATAAATGAGATTGCGAATATCATTTTGCTGACTGGGTCAGGGTTCTAGTTGTTTTTCCCCCCCTTTATCTCTTTAGAGAGTTTAAGAATCGTGATGGCTGGGGGGGGGGGAAGTATGCCCTCCCCTATGAAAAGGGAGTTAGCCGGTAGAACCTGTTTTTTGTTTAGTTTAAAAATTAATCTTTTTGTCTGAAATCAGTTTTTTTTTGTTGTAATTCAAAATTTTTTTTTTTTTTGTCTGAAGTCAGTTTTCTTTCTTGAACTCGATATGTATTTTAATCTTTTTATACAATTGTTTTTTTTCCTCAAACATTGTCTTAATCATTTTTTTAAAACCTCCATTAATTAAAAGGCGGGAAGCTATTCCGTTAGCTTTTTAGCAACATAAATTTAAAAGAAAAATCCTTGTACTACAAGATTGCTTTAATTAATACAAAGATACTAAGAGTTAATAATTTTTGTTTGTGAATAATTTCTTGGTCAAAAATGTAATGATTCTTCTCTCTTTCTCTTTTGATAAAGCAAAATCTAAAGATATTTTAGATTTTTCAGTTGGACATAAATAGAAATTACATTAAATAAAGTTTCACCCCTCCCCCAAGTCAATAGAAAGTAAAGTTTAATGATTTAGAAGCAATGAAATTGAACAAAAAAGCTCTTAGCTTTTCCCGCGTTAAATTAAAGGTTTATTCAAATGGCTTATCGTCCAACAGATTCGTGGATCAAAATGATTCAAGTATTCTCATAATTCAAGGAAAATATAGTTATTCATTAAGCAACTTCAAGAAAAAGAGGCAATGACTTTCTTTACACTTAATTTGCTATTTGCCGCGATCAAGATTTTTTTTTCAAAACAATGTATTTGGATTAAAAAAAAAATTGGTGCGACATTAAGATAATTGATATTAAAAACAAATCTAATTGTTAGCTTTCCTGTTTTGAAATTGCCGCTACAACAGAAGACAAATAATGTAAACCTTAACACAAACCCCTCCTTGAAAATATTTTGCATGATTTAATTTTGACCCACAACACAAATTATTTATTTTTTATAGTTGAATAACACATGGCTGTTAATTCATGAAGATGAATGACAAAAAATGTTTTATTCCTATGCATTTTTAATTGGTACAGAATAAAAAAAATCCAAGTTTTTAGGTGCTTGTATTGGAAAGTTCAATTAAGAAAATTTCTAATGTAATGTACAGAAATGTAATATTTACATTCACTATCCATGTGTTTCAGTCATTTGCTTAATTTTTTTGTTCAACAGTTAGATTTTAAAATTACATCTTCGACTCATTGATCCGCCATTTTTCTTGAGTCTCTCCACCACCCGAAGATTATCTATCTATCTATCTATCTATCTATCTATCTGTGTGTATGCCCATCACCGCAGAAATAACCGAAAATTTTCCTTATTGAACTTTTTTTTTATACAGGCGCCAGTTTTTGGTTAAAAAACCCAGAATTCAAATTTAGACGTGGAATGAAGTTTCAACTTATCAGTTGTTAATATCCAATACTAAGTGTTACTCTATTGATTGAACTGTATTTCTAGTTAAAACTTATCAACTAATACTTTCTTTTTCTCTAGAGTGAGACAAAAAAAAATACAACGACAAAAAACAAACTTATTTTGACATCTAATGAATTTGGTTTGTGATTTTATTTTTACGTGAATAAATGAAATGACATAGAATGAAAGAAGGTCAAAAAAGAAAAAAAAGTTTAATGATGTGTAGAAAAGCAATTAAAGAAAAATGAAATCTAAACAAACTTCAAATTCTGGTTGATATTGTTACTTGTGTTCACTTTACATCAGGGCTTCTCAAAGTGGGGGTGAATCAAATGCTGGCAGGGGGAATAAAAGCATAGAGACGGCCTTAGGGTGGGATTTACTCGTTTGCGTTTCAGAACAAAAATTGCAGATATCGAAAACTAACAAAATACCCTAATTTTGGCGCAGTTGTTGAGACCATTTTACTAGCTTTCACGAGTTTGTGTAGGGTGAAATCTGGATTTAGCCGTGTGCATTATTTACTAAGCAAACAGAGAAACCCTTTGAACATAGTGATTTGCAGTTAATACTCGCAGATCTGTAACTTAATATTGATCTCCTCTCTTCCCACCAAACCCATTCTTCCCATTAAAAAATAATTCAAGAATTAAAGGGGCTTTATAGTTTACCGATTCCTTTCCCATTTGGATTGTATTAAACACTGGTAAATTAGTTATATTTTGTGATTGTTTTTAATTAATTTATTTGGGATGAATGGAAATTAGATTTGGTTTCAAGAGATGTATAGGGTTTCAAGGTATTAGTGTTGTTGTCTGTTATCTTCTTACCCCATCTTATCTTGCTGGGTTAACTTCTTGGATATGAAGGCTGTAAAGGAATTATATGAAAGAAGACAGGAGGCCAAGATATCTTTTATATTTTGCCTTTATTTCTGGGTTCAACAACCATTCAGTGGGTGAAGAAATTCTTCCTTCCTGAATACAAATGAAATGGTTGCGTCTCCCAGTCATGGTGTTAAAATCTGTTAGTCGTTCTTGGGTATATATGTCCAAAAGTCGTTAACAATGTATTAGACACTTTTGGGAGATATGTCTAAATCTGGTGTTTTCAGTTGTAGTTGTTAAGTCCGTTATATGGTGTCTTAATTGTGATTCTGTGATGAGTCCATTATTTGGTGTTTTTAGTTGTTGGTAAAAGAGACAGTTGCTACTCGTGGAAAGGTTTGCTAATGCGTCGTCTAAAGATAGACGTGTGGTGCCTTCCATCAGTAGCAAGATAGATTTAGGTGTTATCACTCTGCTGGTCGCTACTGAAAAAAAGCAGACCTCTTTCTTTTGCCGAGAGGGTTCCTTTTTTGCGTATGCATCGTCCCATTTCATAACAGGGACTTCAGGAAGTTTCTGCATTTTTTTAATATTTATTTTTAATTTAATTTTGCTTTTTTTTAAATTTTATTTATCTTTACTAGATGTCCCACCTGTGGGAATTAATAAAGTTTTAGAAGTCTTGCTTTATTCTGAGCTGTAAGACTAATATCTTGCTTTTTGGGAAAGGTATGAACCCACTTGTCTCTTATTACCAAACAAATCATGTCACTGTTATGGTACAGAGAGAGAGAGAGAGAGAGAGCAATTGCCACTCTTCAATGGTTCCTTTACTTTCCATTGCTCAGTCAACTGGGGCTGTAGAATACACTGACTGTATCTCTACAGAGGAGTAAGACCCCCCCCATGAGTGTCCTGGATATGACACTAAACAATCTGATGGTGAGGCTCCAGTAATGCTGAAGCTTTCAGAAATGCAGAATATCTCTTTATTGCCACTGCTTCCAGGTCCACTCTGGCCTGGAGTGGTAGCACCTGATAGGGTCATATCTATGGGTCAAACAGAACTAAACTGTATACTTATACTAAACGGAATTATTTGAAATAGAACTGTTTTGATATTTAAACTGTGTACTTTTGCTAAACTGAACTGTTTGAAATAGAACCGTTTTGACAACTGTGTGTAACCAAAAAAAATCAATACTTATTTTAAACTGAATTGTTTGAAATAGAACTGTTTATATGTATAAAAATGGATTTGGCATTAACTAACCTACAATGGTTGATGTACCTTAAGATCAAACCAAACCAATTTACTTCCCACATCCAAGTAGTAGTAGTAGTAGTATTATAGTGTGTAATAAAAGAATAAATAAATAAAAAGGTATTACACTCATTGTCAACCATTATAGGCTTTCCCCTTTTAAATGTATTTATTAAAAAAAAAAAGGTATGATATTGGCAGTAGAATTACAATGTGAGTACGATAATGCAGTTTTATTTAATGCCACTTGTACAGAAAGATTCAAAACATGGGGGAGGGTAAAGAAAAAAATGCACGTGGACAGACTTTGTGTCTCAGGTGTTTATAATAATTAGTAAAGCTTTTTGTTTGATAAGACTGAAGTCAGAGTGACATTTGAGATCCCTTTCTCTCTCTCTCTTTTCTTTCTTCCTCTCCTTAGTAAGATGATTCTTTTTTTTTTTTTTTTTTTTTTTTTTTTTATACCCTCATTTGCTTAGGTAATTCTAACTCCTCTCAATTAGAAGAGAATAGCAATGTTTCTTTCTATTTTTAAGTATCGAAAGATGAGAACAAACATCATTTTCTAACAGTTTTTTTCATTTGTTTTTTCTGTTTGTACAATAATATAATCAAGGTAAAAAAAAAAATAGAAATATATATATTTTGACAAAACAAACAATAATACTAAAATCAATACCAATGATGAATTAGCCTTGTGTTATTAAGGTCTGTAATATATATTTACCCAATCCCTCTGCCATGAGCAGGATGCAACACAAGGTCCATTTTTATAGTGGAGTAAAGCTGGTTTAAATTCATAATTTTCCTTCTCCTTGACTGGTTGCCTAACCAAGACTAAAGAACTCAGTCTGCTTTACTATTTACCCAGAGCTGGGATGGACGAGAAAAGATGGATTCATGCCTTTCTCAAAAGCATTAGCACAAGTGAAATATAAACACCCTTGTTCAGGATTTTTAACCCACAATCAATTTTCTATCCATAAGAGCATCATTACAATGTAGCATGAAATGATCTCCAAAAATTCTCTGTGTAGGAATCGCAAATTAACTAGTTCTTAAATGTTTTACCTGCAAATAACTTATCCTATCTGACCCCCCCTTGACCCCCCAATCCCTGGTAAGAAAAAAGCTAAATGGAGCTGCCATTACAACTTCACCCAAATTCATTTACACTACATAGGGACAGTTTAAAATGTGGGTGGTATTTCTGTTGCACTCACTTTACAAAACAAGTGATTTTGGTATTGAATAACTCAATAACGGTTGACATGTTATAAAACCAACAAATACCAGACATCAAGGAAAGAGATAACATCTGATTTATCCAAATGTTCTTTTGTATCCATGAAAAGTAGAGGTCTAAAAATGATCTATAACTATGAAAAGCAGTGATACTTGTCATAATATTGCTGAAGACTATATTTCTTAGATGAGCAGTGGCTACCTAGGGCCATATATGTTAACCTCTCATTGTTATTTATCAACTTATAAGTCTTCACAAAAATATTGTTTGTATTACAAGTTTATAATTATATCTATTGAACAGGTTTTCAGATATAAGAAATAATGTCTTAGATGTTTTACAATACTTTTTTTTTTTTTTTTTTTTTTTTTTTTTGTAAAGTGTCTGTTTATACTATTTACAAAATGTATCTGCATTAGTAGTTTAACTTTTGGCTTCTTTCCAGAAACCTATGCACATTCCATCTTATCAATCCTAAGTACCATTAGTTTTGGTTATAATTTCAGTATTAAACTAACAGGAATTGGGAGAAAAACTACCTGTTTCTCTTGCCATCCTATTTCTGTTGGGCTAATATTTCCTTTTGCCAGCTATGATACTCTCTCTCTCTCACCGAGTATGATAACTTTGTCTCTCTTTTGCCAGTTATTATATTCCCTATCTCACTAGGGGGGTGTCCTTGTGGTGTAATGGTTAAAGCAATTGATTACGGAATCGTAGTAAGCGAGTTTGTACTCCAGTCATGCTATTACGTTCACTTTGGGGCAAATACCCTTGGGAAAGGTATGAACCCCCTTATCCTCCCAGCTATGGGTTAAATAGTACCACTACTGTTCTTCTAGGAGAATGGCTTTGGCATTAAATAACCTAAAAAGAGTTGATATGCCATTAAACAACCAAACCAAACCAAACCAATCTCACTAGGTATGATACTCTCTCTGTCTCTTTTGCTAGCTATGATACTCCCTTCCCCTCTCTCTTTTGCCAAGTATTATACTCCTTCTCTTCCTCACTTAGCAGGTATGATACTCTCTGTGTACCTCTCTTGCCAGATATGTTACTTTCTGTCTCGCTCTCTCTTTTATGATAGTCTGTCTTCCTCTTTGTCACTTTTATTCTCTCCCTCCCTCTCACTCATTTTTATTCTCTCTGTTGCCAGGTATGATTCTTTTTTTGTTTTCACTCTTATTTTTTTTCCCCCTCCCTTATTGGATTTACTTATGCATACCATGTTTTCTCTTTGTTTTACTATCTCAACACTTTTTTATTTTTTTATTTTTGGAGTTGTCCCTGTATATACTAGCATATAAGTAAAATTTTGAAGACCAAATTTTTAACGAAAACCTTCCATTGACCTAGACACGAGTAATAATTTTGTAAACTTAAAACTAAAAATGACCAATTGCTTAAATAAAGTCCATAATAAGTGATTTTATGACTGTAAATCAGTGGTCTGTCTATATACAAAGTGTGATCAAAATTATCTTGACAGCAACTTTCAAATGTGGATGTGTATACTGATTAGTCAGTTATAAAATGATGATGTCGAGATATTTGAAAAAATATGAAGCTTGTCTTGATATTTAGGAAAGAAATGTTTTTGATGAGACAGAAGATTGTACAAGTGCACGACTGTCCATGCTCACGAACACCGTTTGATTTTTTTTTTTTTTTTTTTTTTTTTTTTTTTTTTTCTTGTTTCATAAGTTAGAAATTCAACCCAAATGTAAAATTTTTGATGTCGTCATCATCATCATGTTGGGCAATCAACATGGATATTTCTGACTCTCTCTCGCCACCCCTTCCTATCGTCTATTGCTTCTGGCAGGTCTTCAGGACTACATCCTGTATCGGCACAGAGCTGTTGTACGTAGGTTCAAGCTGGTTGTCCTGCTTTTTGCTTGGTCATGTGAAGGGGTTCACAGGAGTACATCACTTATGAGCTTGTCCCTACTTTTTCAGCAGTGTCCCGCATGCCTGGTTCGTCTAATTTTAATAGTTTTCGTGATTGATGGTTGGTGGCTATACAGCTGCTGCTTTGTGGGGTGCTGGTAAAATTTTTGATGTCATCATCATCATCATCATGTTGGGCAATCAGCATGGATATTCCTGACTCCCTCTGGTTATTAATATATTGTCCTTTAAAATGGATGTATGATTTAAAATTTTTTCTTTGTAAAATCACTGCTGTATACTATCTGTGTCTTAAATGCAAAGACAATTTTACTGTAATTCCGAATTAAAATTGAACCTGGTCAAGAGAAGTTAACATTATTGGACTTATTAGAATGCAAAAACCTAAGTTAACATAAATAGAATGCCTATGAGGATGCTAAGAAGCATTAAAAATGTATTTCAATGAATTTAAAAAAAACAAAGTAGTCATGGACTAAGTTAAAAGTTAATAAAAACGGAAGAGTAAGAAGAAAAAAATTTTTTTTCTCTCTCAAAAGCCATGGGAAGCAGCCTGGTGGATGTAAAGGCAAGCAGATAAAGCGTCTGATAGCTCAACGTAATGCCTAACCAGGTCCTGGGCGTATGAACCCTATGGTTCAACGGCCAGGATCGATTAGTTCAATCAGGGAACTACTGCTGCTCATCTATAAGGGTGGCTTCTGTAGATGAGAATAAAAACAGCCATTGAAATATTACCATGACCCACGCTTTGATGATGTAGAGGACGTTAAAAGAAATACAATGGTGTAGCTTCATACTGTATTGGAGTAATTTCAAGGGTGTTTAAACAAATTGAATAAGCGTATTTGAATGCAGGGAGGACTATCGTGAAGGAAATAAATATTTTATTCATTGTTCTTTTTTGTCTTGGTAAATACAGCTTTAGTCTTGATTACTTTTGGATACATTTTGTACAGGAGACATACGCTTATATAATGTAATTTACAAAGCGCTTTGCTTTGATGTAGCACAAGGCCGAATGAATGGGGCGCCCAATGAGACTCGAACTCACTCGTGTAGGTCTGCTAGTCTAGCTTGCTAACCGTTACACCACCAGAGGTGCCCTAAATTTACTAAGCATTTTGCTTAGATGTGGCACAAGGCCATATGAAAGGGGCACCCAATGAGACTCGAACTCACTCGTGTTGGTTAGCTAGTCGAGCTTGCTAACCATTACACCACCAGAGGCGCCTGTTATACGCTTATATAATACTGTTTTCTGCAGTGTATATGGTGCACTTTATTTTATCCAAAAGAAGGTATTTACCCAAGCCCTCCACCATGAGCGTGATACAAGGTCAATTTTTTAATGGAGTAAAGCTGGTTTGAATTCAGAATTCTTCTTGTGGACTGGTTGCCATACCAAGGTACTCCTGGCTGGGGAAAAAACAAATGGAGTCATGGCTTTCTTAATAGCATTAGTGCAAAGGGAGACGGTAACTGCCTCATCCAGGATTTGATCTTATGTTGCCAATATTTATATATAATTTATATATTTTCTCCAGAACTTATGAAAAATATATCCATATGAAGGACTTACTTTCATTAAAGCTTGAGTTTTATCTAAATTAATTGATACTTTATTCTTGGAGTAAGATGATAATTAGGGTGCTGTTAGAATTGTCAGAAAAGAATGACCTGAAGAGACTGGCATATTTCTAGTGATGTGTGAAATGGTTTCTGGGTAAAATTTGTTCTCTTTCATTGTTGTTCTTTTATTTTTTTCCTTATTTTAGTTATGCATTTTTATTTGTCAAATTGGTGCCAACTATATATTGTCATCTTAAATACACTTATCTCTTATATCGAATACAATCCTCTGTGTGTTTATGATCGGAAGTAGCATTTCAGGGTAAACAATGTGTGATATGTTGTTAGTTTTTCTACTTGCGTCTACAAGTGTTCATTCATGTTGGGATGATTTTTCCCTTGTAAAAAATCTTGAGTTTTACCTGGTTTTTGGGGTTGATGGTCTCTAAAACTATGGTTAATTCTTCTGAGAATTTCAAGTATTTATTGTCATCTTGAAGACTGGGAATATGTATATTCATCTTCAAGGAAATAGTTTGAATGGGACAATAGCCACACTTCATATGTGCTATGATGGTAGCATTACTTTAAAAAGTTTATTGCAGTTTCTAATAGTTGAATTTAAAGTATATATGAGTGTGTGATATATATATATATATATATATTTGAAAAAATCAATTCCAGTTACTTGATTATGTAGCAGAGCTGACATTTATTCAATGTAGCCGCCTTCAGCTTCAATGATCGCCTCAATACGGATCCGGAACTGGGAGCATGCCTTTTCCATAAGTGTCGGCCAGAGCTCTGCGAATACTCAGTAGATTGTGGCGATCAGGCTGCCTTTGGTGTTGTGGGTGGTCATGTTGGTGACGTTTTCGACGTAAGACCAAATGAAGTAGACCAGTGGGTTTAGGTCGTGGGAGGAGGAGGGGGGGCCTACGAGAGAAGGGTTCAAAGTCGTAGCACTCCTTCTGAAGCCAAGCCTGGGTCTCTTTGGACTTGTCGGTTGGCACCGAATCCTGCTGCCACACCCAGGGTCTGCCACCGGCTACCTGATTGCAACAGGTGATCACCACACTCTTCAGCACATCCAGGTGCACTTTGGTATTGACTTTCAAGCTGACTTCGAAGATGTAAGGTGGCATGATGTGGCCCTTGTTTGAAACCATACGAAAGACCATAACCATAGCTGGAAACTTATTTTTCATCACCCTGGACAACTAGTAGATTGTCTGCAACAAAAAAAAGAAAACCGGTTTTCATTAAATGGAAATGGAATCATTCATATCTTTTCTAGGGCGACAATTTTGTTCCACTCTGTGTATATATGTTTGGCCCACTCTGAAGCTCCAGCTGAGAAGGAGTAATGCATTCCGTGCAAGCTGTCAGGTGAGCGAGAACTCGGAATTGTTCCAGAAGCTCAATCCTGGCACCCAATTCCAACATGAGTGGATCTCTGCCTTTGTGCAGTTGTTCCGCTCACTAAGAGGGTCCGAAGCAGATCCCACCACCAGTTCCCAACACAGTTCTTTTCAAGGCCGTGATAGGTCCCTGGACCCAGAAAGGTTACGAAGGGCCATACAGTATTCGTGGACAAATGGCGTTTTGCCCATCAGCTTACCTCGACCTTCAGCCTTTCGATCTGACTTGAGGTGAGGAAAAGTCCTACTCATCTTTTGTCTCCACACCACGTCTATCGATAAGATCGGTCTAAGTATGAAGTCTTTCAGCGAACCAGTGGCTCTTCAGATCAGGCTTACCCAGACCCCCATTCCACGTATGTTGAATGCAGACCTGTCTACAGACCATTGGCCTTTGATCTTTGACAGAGTAAACTGGTGAGGGATCGTTGCAGCACCAGGAGCAAGGAGAAGATGTACAAGGTGCATGCCTCCACCCTGCCTTTTAAGGACAACCTCCTTTTGAAGCCTGATTCCCAGCTGGGTATCAACTTTAGCCTGTACTTTTGACCAATTTCGTTCCAGTTGGAGGCCAAGCCCAGACCATACCCCGAGGATGCTGATGGGTCTGGGCAGAGTATCGGTACCTGTCCAGGCACCGAGCCACAAACCTTCACTTTTTTCAAAATTGACCTTGGCACCTGGTATTCGTTTGTACTCAGTAACCGCCGCCTTCACAACTGCTATATTCTTTAGGCAGGACAAAAAGACTGTGATATCATCAGCGAACGCGGAAACCGTCGTTGTAAGAGTGCCAGGAAAAGAGATACTGTGCATGGCTGAATTTGTCCCGTCACTCCTAAGCCTTTGGAGCAGGGGCTCCAAGGTGAGGATGTAGAGAAGAGGAGTCAGGGAGCTGCCCTGCTGGACCGATCACTCAACTGCGAACACCCTCGAATGCCTTAGTTTACCTGCACCACCAAAACAGATGCCAAAAACCGATGGTCAAACCTATTGAAGGGCTTGGACTGATCTAAACTGATCATAGTAGCTTCGGTGCCATCTTCTAATCCCTCTATGATCTTACGAATCAAGTGCAGGTTGTCTTAGATTGATATTCACTTCACAGCGTAAGTCTGTTGGAGGCCGATTAGATTGCTAATAACAAGCTGCAAGCGGTTTGCTAAGACCCGGGGCCAAAATCTGTAACTCTGTTTAGTTATGGGCCTGTAATCATCTAGTCCCTCCCAAACATGCCTGCCACCTTTCTTCAACAATGTGATCATATCCTTGGTAACACTGCCAGGGATGGCTCAAACTAATGGTTGAACATAACCGTCAGAATAGGCCCAAACATGTATGGAAGTCTCAAGTACACTACATAGGGTAGACCATCTAGTCCTGGTGATTTGTTGAAGCCGACTTGCTTCAATGCATTACGGACTTTGCATTCAGTAACCACATCCTCGCAGCCAGCTGCTTTGGCTGCTCTTAAGGTGGGGGAAGTTGGCAAGATAGCCACAAAACTCTTGGGGTGGGAGATCAGTACCGCAGGCAAAGTGATCACGAAAGTGCTCCCGAAAGGTGTCACATATCTTACGATTCAACTGCAGCACGTGCCCATTCAGAGACTTGATGCAATCGACATACCGACTAGGAAACCTTTGCACTTCTTCCTCATGCGCAGTCATGTTTGATTTTACAGCTTCGTTGAGAACCCTCTTTAACCTAGATCTAACTATGAATTACTTGTAATGCTGACTATTCTCACTCTCAAGGTCCCTCCTAGCTAGTTCTATGTTTAGGGAGTCCCCCTTCGTCCACTGCTCAATTAGGGATTCCAGCTGTTACTGGAAGTCCTCTATCTCCAATAAGGAGGTATTGAACTTACAGTACCTGGCTAGACTAGGCCTATTTGCTAACCAGACTCGCTCTAACAAGTTTATGGTCAGCCTGCCCTATCAAGTGGACTGTGGTACAATGAATGAAATCACAGTCAGCTCTTCTAACTAACACTCTGTCCGAGTAGGATCCTATTTGGGCAGAGAGCGAGCTATTTAGCCATGTCCATAAATCCCTCCCTGTGTGATGCAGACAAAACTGTTGACCAAGTCATAGCAAGCCATAAAGTTGTTCAGGCTGCTTTCACATCTTCCCAACCTACTAGCTCCCCATCCGACCTCATCTATCTTGGGATCAAGGATCGCATTCAAATCACCCATTAAAACTAGCCGCTTCACATCGTTTAGGTATGGCGCCAACCGACAAAAAAAAGGAAGCCCTCTCCAAAGTGATATTGGGCACATAACCACGATCACCTGGAACTTAAAGCTTTTAACGGTAACATCGGCCACAACTAGTTGGCCCTCATCGTCTGCAAAAACATTTACATCGGCATCAAGGCTGCGTCCAATTAGCAAAGAGACCCCAGCGCTACTGCAGCTGCCCTATGCTGAGAAAGCAGCCAAGCTGTTTTCCAGCACTCGACAGTCCGTAGTGCAAATGAAGTGAGTCTCTTGCACTGCAGCAACATCTATTCTGAGGTTCAAGAGTTCACCAAGTAAGTGCGCACACTTGCTTGGATCTCTCAGTCCCCTCACATTCACAGTGGCAAGGTTTTGAGACCTCAGACCTACTTACTTTACTTACTGTCAACTATGGGCCAGAAGTCCTTGGGAGTGAGGATGCTGACAGCTTGACATAGGGAACCGGTGCCGAGTTTAGTAGTAACTCGGCCATCCCTGGAAATTCCTCCAACATCCAGTGGGTATTTCATCTTTAGGGACCTATAGAAACAGGGATGAACATAAATTGGGACCCTGCCCGAACAATGACATTATTTTTTCCAGCTTGAAGTGCTCCATTTCTGCCAACCTTATGTCCGTCCAACTAGCTTCCTCAATGAATCACCACAGCTCTTTAGTGCGGTTGCTAATCAGATCAACAAAGGTGGTTGCCATGGGTGTACTCCTAAACAAATATGGATTGCAAACTTTTTTATTATCTATGGTTTTAAAAACGATTGGTGCATTTAAAGTCTTTTTGATTTGGTGATTTAGTTTGGATGAGTCCAATGTGTCTGAGCAGTAGGTGAGTGGTTGTCGGTCTTTGCTTGAGACCGACTTAGTTCATTGATGGGGTTTTGATGATGTCCTCGGTTGATCTCGGGTTTCTGAATGAGATTGGGAGAACAGCCTGGGTTTTTTTTTAGGATGTTGAATGTGGTATGATTTGTGCTGAGTGTTGGGGTTGTGGTTTCTTTTCAGGTTATGGCTGGGAATATGATTTTGAAATGTCAAGTTGCTTGCAGTGTTCTTTCTCCCCCTCTGTAGTTGAGTCCCCACTGTCCTTCCTCCTTTTCAAATTTATAGAGGTGTCCATGTTCTCAGGCTGTTCTACCAGTGGAGGTTGTTTGCTTTTTTTTTTCTTGAGATATTGATGTCGATGATTCTTTAGAGGGTATTACTGTTGTTATTGCTGTTGTAGATATTTTAATTGGAGATGATTTGATGGATGATTTCTTTTCTATTGCTGTTGCCGATGATGATGATGCTTTTGATGGTGACTTTTGTCGATGTGGTTGTTATAGTGGTCGTTTTTTAAGGGCAGGATCGGGGGGAAAAAAGGCCCAGCTGTTTACACGATCAACACAATGGTCTCCTGCCCTCAACGACCACCATCATTTTCTGATCATGATACTCAATGTTAGGTATTGCGCTGAACCCTTTCCTATCTAGACTCATGATGAATGCGTAGTCATCGTGTACTGTCCCGCTCGTTGATTTGATTTGTGTGACTTCCTTCACGCCACTGTAAACACTCAGATAGGCGGCGAGAACATCCCTACTGAGCTGCATGGAGACATTGCATACGGTGTCCTTAATTCTTTTTCCTCTATATTCTGGTTGAAGCCGGAAGAATTGAGTGGTTATATTACTACCGGCCAGTTTCTGTGCTACTTTCTCTGAAGGAAGTTGGATATCTCGGGTGGCAAAGCTTTTATGGCAGAAATACCTGTCTGGGATGCCTGCCATCTTTAGAATTTCTTAAGTCTCTTTCTTGAGGCCAGCAAGTCTCCTAGTTTGTAAGTCCGTGACTACGAAGGACAATCTTTGGTTCAACCTCTTCGACTAATTCTGGTATAGGCAGAATTTCACCATCTTTTTGGACTCTGTCTCTTTCGTAGTCACTTGCTGTTTTTTGTTAATTATGATGACCAGGAGACAGGTGTTGCTGGTGGTTGTTGTGCCAGTTGAATAGAACTGGCTGATGAAACTGATGATTGTTCTTCTGGCTTAGGGAAGGGTCTTATGTCATTAAAGATGTCTTTCTGTGAATTGTTTGGCTCCTCCATAGTTGCTTGAGGCAACTAGGGGGAGTAAGGGTGAATACTTTTTGTTAAAAGTTCATACGAGTGACTTTTGGCAACAATGAGAAGAATGTGAAATGTTCATTTTTTGTTTTGTTTTTTTATAAATAACAATGAAACAAATACCAGTCGTTGCTTGACCCTCTCCCAATAACAAACAAAACAATAACAGTTGTTTGGGGAGGGGCACTAATAAATAACAAACAGGAATTTTAACAAAAACTTGAACAAAGCTTTAACAAAACTTACTTTCCGCCATCACAAAAAAAAATAAGTGTTATTTTAAGCCGACATAACTTGCGTATATATATATATATATATATATATATATATATATATATACACACACAAGTTGGAGATCATAACCTAGGGTGACCTAGAGACTCGCTTTTCCTAAGATACAACACTAAAGTGTACAAGGAGGCATCAAGTACTTTTTTTTTTTTTTTTTTTTTTTTTTTTTTTTAGTCTTTGGTATAACTTAATTTGGGATTAAACCCCAGTGTCCCAAGCCATTGGCAAATACTCTATTCACTAGGCCAATAATATATACCCACACACGCATTACGTAATTTTTTTTTTTTCTTTTTTTTTTAACCATCTTCAGAACAATGTCAAACATTGGCATATTATTTGTATATGAATATATCTTCTGAATATCTTTTTTTTTTTTTTTTTTTCCTATTAAGTGGGGACGTCATAATAATTATCATGAGAAATACTTGACGAACAGTTGATGTCCTGAATGTGTTTGTTTATATTTTACTTTTATGGTAATTCCTTTGGGAATGGGATTCCTTATCATGTGGGTAAATATTAGGGCAGAATGAGCTATTTAGGCTTGCTAAGGTAAACAGTCTAGGAAAAACTGATTAAAAAAAAAAAAAGGAAAAAAACAAACAAACAAACAAACAAAACAGTGGATATGGCGGTAGTTACTTCCCCCACCCTAAAATCTTCCATGATTATCCAAGGAAACAAATGGAGAGAAAAACAGCAAACTGCTAACCTCATCTAACATGAAATCTTTCTGGTAGGAATATATATATATGGCAATGAGAAACAATTATGTAATTCTAATATTTGTTTAAAAAATTGCTCTATGATTTAAAACTCGAGGATTAAAATGTGTATAATCAGATATATACACACACACACACACACACACACACACACACACACTCGTTTTATTGTCCAGTCAGCTGGGGCTGTAGAATATACTGACTGCTTCTCTGCAGAGGGGTAAGACACCCCCCCCACAACGAGTGTCCTGGATATGAAACTAAACAATCTGATGGTGAGGTTCCAGCAATGCTGGAGCTTTGGGAAATGGGGAGTACCCCTTCATTGCTTCCAGGTCCACTCTGGCCCGGAGTGGTAGCACCTGATATGGGTCCTATCTATGGGTTAAATAGAACTAAACCGTGCTTCTTCCACTATATTGATTTTTGCATTTAAACTGCGTATTTATGCTAAACTGAATTGTTTAAAATAGAACTGTTTTGACATTGGAACTGCATACTAGTGCTGAACTGAATTGCTCAAAATAGAACTTTTTTGATGTCTAAACTGTGTACTTATGCTGAACTGAATTATCTGAAATAAAACTGTTTGACATTTAACTCTGTTTATTGCCCAGTTGGCTGGGGCTGTAGAATACACTGACTGCACCTCTGCAGAGGGGCAAGACCCCCCCCACCAACGAGTGTCCTGGATATGACACTAAAGAGTCTGATGGTGAGGTTCCAGTGATGCAGGGCCTTTGCCCGGTCCACTTTGGCCCGGAGTGATAGCACCTGATAGGGCCCTATCTATGGGTTAAATAGAACTAACAGCATACTTATGCTAAACTGAATTACTTGAGTAAACTGAATAGCTTGAAATAGAAATGTTTTTGACAATTAAACCGTACTTACATTTAAACTGTGTGCTTATGCTTAACTGAATTATTTGAAATAGAACTTTTTTGACATTAAAACTGTATTTACACTTAACTGAATTGTTATATATAACTGCTTGAATAGTTTGAAATAGAAATGTTTTTGAGAATTAAACTGCACTTATGCTAAACTGAATTGTTTTAAATAGAACAGATTATTTACATAAAAATGGATTTGGTGTTAAATAACCTACAAAGGTTGAAATGCCATAAAATCCAACAAACCAAACCAACACTCGTTTTAAAGAAGGATGCAACCATATTTTCATCATCTTTTATCTAGATTATTTTAATATCTACTTGGCTGTGAAAATAGTAGTTATGGATAGCCCTATCTGCAAAGATAAATTTTCTTTGGTCATAGAATTCAATACTCTGATACATCATTGAAAACTTCAGTGGAGAAATGGTGCACTAGTGTGCCTCAGAATTTCTGACCAACACTCCTGAAAATGTTGTAATTGCCTGATTATAATGAAAACCTGAAACTATTTGGAGCAATATCTGGTTTGGATTTCTCTGTTATACTGACCTATGAACACATTGTATATTATTTATTAACCTTTACTTCGTCTGACACCCAGACCTTGGGTTGCTTACAGTACTTGCTGTTAGCAAATAGTCATCTATTTAAGTATTAAATAGGCCCATCAATGTTTAACTTTAGTGATCTAGTGGCAACTGGTGCTTTTGGTATAACTTGACCCTAAGTCAAGGGTATATTGTATTTTATATAGAAGTAGATCTTTTCTGTCTGTACTTTGAAAAAGATATATCTCACAGATTGTTGATAATGAATTTCCTATGTGTATTATAGCATTATATTTGGTTTGGTTTCTTTGTTTAATGGTATATCAACATTTGTAGGTTATTTAATGCCAAAGCCATCCTTATAGAATGAAGTTGTGGTATTATTTAACCTCTTATTGGGGGGATAAGAAGTTTCGTACCTTTCCCAAAGGTATTAGTCTGAAAGTGAATGTACTAGTACAAATACAAGGATCATTCAATAAGTTTCCAGACTTTTTTTTTCGTATGGCCACTTTTATTGATAGTACACACATGAAACTCTAGTCCCCCTTCGAAGTAATCTCCTCCGGCTGCAATGCACTTCTTGTACTGTTCCAACAACTTCTGGAAGGCCCCATGGAAGTCCTCTTGTGTGAGCGTGTCAATGACCTTCATCACAGCCTCTTTCATCTCCTCAATTGTCTCTTATTGACAGCCTCTGAACTTAGAGAATAACCAAAAGTCACAGGGAGCAAGGTCTGGGCTGTAGGGACGGTGAGGAACTGTCTTGATACCTATCTTGGTCAAATAGTCTGTGACAAGGATGGAGTTGTGGACTGGTGCATTGTCCTGCTGGAAATAACACTAACCTGATTTGAAGAGTGCTGGCCTCTTCTGACAGAATCTCTTCCTGAACTCCCTTAAAACCTCAACATAGTAGCCCTAACCCTAACCGTTTGGCCAATCAACTCTGGTGTATTAACTTCCTTACTCCTCGCACACCTCTCATCATCCCTTACAGACTCCCTGCCTTCCTTGAATCTCTTATGCCACTCAAAAACTGATGCTCGATTCATGCAAGATGCTCCAAAAGCAGTGTGAAGCATTCCATATGTTTCTGTGGCATTTTTTCCAAGTTTAAAACAGAATTTTATTGCATATCATTCTTCTAAAGTGTCCTCATGTCCAGATTGCATTTTTGAAATTCACCAGGTGTGACAATCAGGCTTTATTAGGGTGTATTCCAATTGCTGCTGTAGGTGTTCATTTGAAGTTAAAATCATAAAAATTGGTCAGTCATCTCATAGTATGTATAGCAATAACATACTGAATGTTCAAGAGTCTGTGACATTTTTAAATGCCTGTACAAAAAAAAAGACTGGAAGTAGTTTGAACTTGCTTACTATGATATCAGAGTCCAGGATGTTAGCCATTATCCCACATTGCCCAGTTGGCTGGGGCTGTAGAATATACCGACTGCCCCTCTGCAGAGGGGTAAGACCCCCCCTCAATGAGTGTCCTGATTATGACCCTAAGCAATCTGATGGTGAGGTTCCAATGATGCTGGGGCTTTGGGGAATGCGGAGCATTTCTTCATTGCCATTGCTCATAGGTCCACTCATGTCCCGAATGGTAGCACCTGATAGAGCCCTATCTATGTGTTAAATAGAACTAAACTGCATACTTATGCTAAACTGAATTGTTTAAATTAGAACTGTATGATTCAACTGAATAGCTTGAAATAGAAATGTTTTTGACATTGAAACTGTACTTACACTAAAATGAATTGTTTTATATAGAACTGTTTGGACATTTAACTGTGTAAACAAAATCTGTACTTATACTAAACTAAATTGGCTGAATTAGAACTGTTTGAATAAACTGAATTACTTGAAATGGAAATGTTTTTGACAATTAAACTGTGTACTCATGCTAAACTGAATTGTTTGAAATAGAACTGATTATTTGTATAAAAATGGATTTGGCATCAAATAACCAACAAAGGTTGATATGCCATAAAACCCAACCAACCACTATGCCACGAGAACTTCCTCCACTTTAGTTCTTGGATATTGTATTCTTGTTTAAGCTTATCTTGGAAATCTGCCCATTGTTTAAAAGCAACCAAAAATAAAACTATTCCAACTGAGAAAACTGATTTACTTAGAAAAGAAACATATCTTTTGGTCCACTCCTAAAATCATAAGGTTTTTATCATTTACATATTTTTTTTAACGAACCTACCTACCTGCATGTGATGTAACTTGTGTATTATTGGTCTTGACACACCTTATCATCAAAGCAAATCTATCAAACTGAGAATCTTCCTCTGCTCTTTGAGTCTGTTGAATCTTATGAGTGCTCCAAATGTATGTTACTCATACTTTTTGGCAAAGGTATGTTGTGCCTAGAAATTTGAGTGCATACTAACATTCTTTAACATATGCAATAACATACATAACAAAACAGAAAATCCAAGTTCAATCTCACCCAAGGACGAGGAAATTTTTTTAATTCATCAAATCAACCTGACCTTATTTTGCTGTTAGGATGACACCACCCACCATTACCAAAAATACTCTTCAAATTTTGGTTATTGAAGTTTGGCAATATATTTACTGGCTGATATAAGTGAATAAAGTTTTGAAAGAGAAAGACAACAGAAAAGTGAGTGCATTTCAAAAGGATTGCCTGAGGACTATCGTGGGTGGACAATTGAAATACGGAATAGAATCACTGACCTTATTAAAACAGAAACATTGAAGTGATTTGCTCACATGGCATGAAAAGATAATACCAGCTGTGTCAGCAATTCATGCAACACTGATTTTACTAACAGAAGATTCAGAGGATGGTGACTAATGCAAGAGTACACAAAATGACCTCTGTTAACTGCAGAAAGACTGACAAAAGACATGATAAAATCGAGGTCTTGCGCAGATAAATGTCTTTGAGGAACCTTTGGGGGTTTATGCAGAGAGTAGTAGATATTGCCATTGTCAATTATGAATAAGGCAGGTTTTCAGTTAGTAACCTTAAATTATGTTTTTGTAAGGACTTATATGCCAATAAATGTCATTGAGAGGTTAACATTTTATGCTTTCCATCAGTCAAATTCTTAGCATGTTGTGTGTAATTGTAGTCAAATTCCTTGTGCTTTGCCTTGTGTGTCTCTGATCAAATTTTATACTATCTTTTGTTTACTTGTTCATATTTTTTCATCTACTAGGGAATTAAGAGAAATGTTCCCACCAAACTGGACTATTTTTATGAATTTTTTCTGTCAGATTGTAACCATGGAAACTCAGGGGTAAACAATATTAGTCACTTTGTACTTAGCAGATTCTGGAAGAAATTATTTTTGATTCCCTCTTAGAATTGAGTGAAATTAGTGGCTATGAAATCAATTTTGATGAAGATGTCACAGATAGTTGCACATACTGTTATACATAATTATCATTAAAAAAAAACAAATGCAATGCAGGAAATTTACTGATTTTATTCAGAAAGTTTTTTTTTTTTTAATGTTTTTGTTCTAATAACAGTTCATAACATTTACTTGTGATTTAAACTTAAATCAACAATTTTCTTGTTGGAAAATGTGTAAGTGGCAGTTACTGAGAACTGCATCAAAAGAGTTGAATGTATCTCTCTCTCCCTGAAAGATATTCACTTTTGACCTCCTTTTGACTGTTTGACCATTTCCTGTCTCGCTATGAGCACCATCAAGTCTGTATAAACTTAGGCAGTTTTAAGGGGTTGGATACTCTTCTTGATACCCAACTTTCCTATGAAGGTAAAGTTTGGTTTGAATTCAGTTTTCCTTCTAGACTGGATCGCCTACTAAGGCTAAAGAGAGAAGAGTTGGTTTCATCCTTTTCCAAAGGTATATATTTATCCAACCCCTCCACCATGATGATGTCTATAATGAAAACAAACATGCACAAATATTCTAATGGTCCTCATTTTCATATAGTGTCATTTAGGTTCTATTGAAAAATCAATCAGGGCTTTTCTTATTTATTTTGTTGCGTGATTGCAAACTGAAACATTCTTGGATATAATGGCTGGTAATAGAAATTGAAATTAAATGTTTTTTGTTTTTTTTTCCATCATTGTTTTTGGTAAACCATGTAATTTTGACCACTCAATGCTATTCATTTTGTATGCCTATTATTATAGATTAATTGTTAATCCTGACATCACTGAAATGGACAAGATGGAAAGTGAAGTGGACATTCATGCTAATTATTCTATTAATAAAATGATTTCCTTGAAAAGGCAGTTGGAATTAAATGAAACAAATCTCCTAATTGAGATATTATTTTATGCTTAAAACCCACTTATATGATTTGGCTTATTTTCAGCCAAAGTTTTTCATTTTTTTTTTTTCTATTTTTTTCACCCTTTCCAAACAGAAAAGCCAGATCAGACCAAATAGACATTTTTGTTTACAACCAAATCTAATATCAATTTATATAGTAATAGGTTATCAAAACTCAATTTTTATCTTCTTGTTTAATCATATAAAGTAGACATCTAACTATAAATTTTATAACCAGTTTTCCACAAATTTTTTTGTCAATGACATTTTTCCAGTCGCTAGACAATCAAGACTAAAAAAATAAAACAAAACAAAACTTGGTATTTTTTTACATTTGCTGTATAAACAATGATTACCAAGGACAAATATTTGAAACTTAAAAGACCTAACCCATCCCCGAAAATGCATTTTATTTTAAGAAATGAACTGTCTTTATTTTGTTTTATAATAATTTTGTCTAATCTTTTGATTTCATTCAAGTCCAAAAATCAGTTTCTATTTTGTTCACAACACTATGATGCCATACTTTGCTGTGTTCATTTCTTTGCATTCCTTAAGAGACACCAACTTTTTACAAGAAACATCATAAACATAACCCTCTCAAAGCTCATTAACTCCCAAAAGTATATATCAATGTTACTAGCTTAAGGATAACAGTAAGGATAAAGAGTATGTTTTTAGTTTGTTGTAAGTATTAATGTCAGATAAAAAATCTATGAAAAAAATGAAGATATTTTTAATACATTCTAATTTTTGTTATACTTAGATTATATGTTTATAACTTGTTGAGTTTTTGTTTTTTTGATTTATGATTATATCAAAGGAAGATCTAGCATTGAAATCTTTTAGTCTTGCAGAAAAGCAGAACATTTAAGTCATTTTTGATTGGGTACTTCAGTTACTTTGCATAAGAGTTTGGTAGCAAAAACCAGTTCATTGATCTATAAAAGCAAAACATCAATTTTGAACTGCTTTCTTTAAATTCCAATAAAATATCTTGGTAAAACTTCTAAAGGAAAAAAACCCAAACAAACTCAAAAACTGAAACTAGCTTTAATCTCATGTTAGTGTGTGAGGATGTGTTTTTGTTTTTTCTTCTCAAGAGAATTTCTTGAAATCCATTTCCAGGTTTTCAACATGCACTGCCAAACTAGGTCTTTTTATTCACAAAAATTCCTGCTTGAAGGCAGATTAATGAATTGGTTGCTATGGCAACCTGTGAAGTGGAGAGCCCTGCTTAAGATCAGATAGAAAATCCAAATAAAACTCTTGAACCAATGAAGAATCTTTGGGTTCAAGGTGAAGGGAGCTGAACCAGTATCAGTTGTGTGTTTTTCTAATCAATAAATGACTCATAGCTTCTTGTCACTTAAAAGAGCTTCAGAATAAAACAGCTGCTGCTATTGCTATAAAGGAGGTGGGGGAGGACAAAAATTAAATAAACTTTGCTCAAAGGCAAGATTCAACAGCCTTTGTTATTAAATGCTTACTTATTTTTATTTATAATGTAGAACCACCTGATACTTTTAGGATTCTATATGATTGCTTTTTATGAGCTGTTTAAAATTACGTAAATGCTTAATAAATTCTGAAACTGCAATGGCCTTATAAAATATCAGTTATAAAATAACTTTGTTTTATATTTTTTTAAATGTTCAGTACTTTCTAAATATTAAACTAAAGATTAAGTGAAATTACTTCACTTAGGGTCTTTCTTGCTATAGTAAGATTTCTTATTCTGCATTTTTTTTTTTTTTTTTTTTTTTTTTTGTGTGTGTGTGGTATGTTCTTAAGCTGCCTACAATAACAATTGCGACATCTTGTTAACCAAAAAGAAAAAAGCTGAATAAAAAGCTAAACTCTAAATCCTTGTCTGTTATTTTCAATAAGTCATGTCTAAAAGATCTACTACCTAAATGTACATTGTGTGTGTGTGTGTGTATATATATATATATATATATATATATATATATATATATATATATATATGGTATTCAGAAAGTAGTTATGTATTTCCCTACTATAAATTGAGTCGGTTGAGGATAGATCATACAAAACTGCATCTAGAATTAGTTTATCACCTATTCTATCCGACAGTTTGTCATTTATAGTGTATCTCCGAGTTTAATCCCATAATACATTTAATAACACATAATAATACATAATAGATAATACATAAAAAAAACAAAACAATATATTCACCATTGCTTACTCTATGAATTCTGAAAGGGTATGGAAAATGACCTACTCTGAATGAAGAATTTTTGAAAGACACAATTGAGTTGGATCTACATCAAAGCACCTGATATTTGTCACAAGAACTTAATGTACCATGTTCAACTATGCACAAACATCTCAAGAGAATTGGGGAAAATGTGTAGAGAGGGAATTTGAGTTCTTCATAAACTTTTGCTTGACAACCTTGAATATTCCATCATCTGTTGCCATCTTTTAATCAGGAATATCAATTTTCATTTTTGCATTGCATTGTTACAGGTGATGAAAAATGGGTTCTTCATATTATGAGAAAATAACAGTGGTTATCATAAAAGGAGAAGCCGAAGCCAACACCAAAACCTGGGCTCCATTCACAGAAATTCTTTGTGTCTGGTTGAATATGAAAAGTGTCATTCATTATGTGCTACTCCACATTTGTCAGCAATTTGATTTGAGTAAACAAAACATCGTCCAAAGTGTCCTTCTTTGGTAAACCGAAAACCTTATCCTCTAGTTGGACAATGCAAAGGCACTACATTCTGCAAAACAAGCCCAAGAAAAAATAAGATCATTAAGATAGAAAGTTCTTCCACATTCTCCATATTTCCAAAATTTAGCACCTACAGATTTTCATTTGTTTTGATCACTAGAACATTTCATAAGTGACAGAACATGCCGAAACAACAAAGTTAAATGATCTTTCAAACATTCTTTTTTTTTTTTGGGGTGGGGAAAGAAAACCCTCAATTTCTTTAAATGTGGAATCCAAAATATGCCTTCCTGTTGAGCTGTAGTTGTTGAAAATGAAGGTGAATACATTTTTGATGATAATATTTGAATAAATTTAACTTATATTTGTTTTTATATCCTCTCTGGTAAAATATAATTACTTTGTAAATACTCTTATTCTGTGCACATTGAATTCTGACATTTCTTCACGCATACATATACGACAAAGAACAATTTTTTATTTTTAACAGTTGATGCATTTCTGTCATATTGAGACATGGTTATCTTCATAGGAAAAAGACTTGGAGACTCAAGTTCAAACCTAGATAAGGCTATTTGCATTTCCCAGGGCTAATTTCCCTGGTATGACTCCAACTAGTCTCCCTCCAGCTAGAGGTAAATAGGAGGGCAGACTGGGCTCTTTAACCTTGGTATGGCAACCAGCCTAGGAGAAGGAAAACTGAATTCAAACCTAGAGAGGTATGAGCTCCACCTGGCTATTTCTGCCTGAAAGAGGCTATAAATCAGCACTCCCATGACCAAACCAGGTTATAAGATAAGTCAGTCTCTCTCTAAATTGCTGTCTTAAACATACAGACTCAGAGTACTGCTCATAAGTATTTGAACAAAGAAACAATTTGAGATTTAAACAAACAAAAAAAGAAACAAGAATACGATGCCAGAAGAGGCAAATTTTACTTCAGTCAAATTATAAAGGTGCATTTCAGCATATTTTGTAGTGTTGAATACTAAATTTTAAATGGAAATATTTTTTTAACTTTCTAAAATCTTGTTCAGAACCAAGATGTTTATTAACAATTCAGGAGATTGCTCATGGTGGAGAGGTTGGGTTAATGTATATTTTAGCAAATTTTTTTCCTTGATCAAAACTTTTAAATTGGTGTCAAGTTGCACTGTTGTATTTTTATCAGTGTCTCAAAAAAAATCTTGATTAATTTTTAGTTTAGGAAACAAGAAAAATAGATCTGATGACTAGTGAGGGGCAGGGGGGGGGGCTGTACTTGCAGAATCCCCTTTCACTAAAACCATTGAGAGTGGCTTTGTAACTTAATTTTTTAAAACTGGCATCCAGGTTTCCATCCCTTTATTATGCAAGTTGTTCAGTTGTGCACACATCTTCATTTAAACTGAATTTTTTTTTAAATTTAAAGATTCAGTTTTGATACTTTTCTCCAACTTTGTAAACATTTACTTTTCAATCTGTATATTGCAACATTTTTGTGGTGCACCAGTGTATATAATTTGGGAGCTATTCTTTTTAGAATAAAGCTTAATTTATGTTAAACACAAGATTCTATCTTAAATTTAAACTTTATCATCAGATCATCTTTTATCTTTTTCTTTGGAGATTACAAAAGAGCTGAAAAAAACAAAAAAAAAAACAACAAAAAATGCATGTCCAGCAAAATAGAAGTCAACATAATATATCAATATGATATAATTATATAATATCAGTATAATATAAATCAATGATATCTTTATTTGTTTAAAAAGATTATTTTTTTCTCCTAGATTGATTTTTAAATGTGTTTTTACAGCCTTTTGTATATTTCTTCAATTTGTTTTCAACTTGTAAATATTCAATGCAGAATTAATTGATTCTTTTTGAATCTAAGATTTTATAACAGAAAAGATTTAGCTATGAAATCTTTTGATATTTTTGAAAATCAGATTTATCAATAGAGGAACAATAAAGTCTTTTTTTTTTTTTTTTTTTTTTAGTTGGACATTTTAGTTACTATTCACATCAGTGTGTAGTTGCAAAAAGCATTTGATTGATTTATAAAAGCAATATCAATAAATGTTTTTAAATTCCAATAAAATATCTTGTTAGTTTTACAGCATATCAACTCTTTATGGTCAGATTATTTGGTTTAATGGCATATCAACCCTTGATGGCTATTCAATGCTAAATCCTATTTATACATATGATTTTTAAATGAATAATTTATTGATAACATTTTTTTTAAAGTAGTTGGAGCTCATTTGTTTGCACATAGTTAAAATTTCAAGTATTGCTATCTAACACAAATGATTCGATTTGATATTGATCATTTGTTTACTCCCAGTTAAATGGTTTCAAGTATATGATTAAACAGTTCTATTTGACTTTTGGATGGGACTAGCAGGTACTACCACTCTGGGTTAAAGTGGACCTGGGAGTAATGTTGAGGAATGGAGCCTCACCATCAAATGTTTTAGTATCATATCCAGGACACTAGTTAGTGCAGGGGAATCTTACCCCTTTCCGGAGATACAGTCGGCATATTCTACAGCCTTAACTAACTGGACTTTTCAGGTTATTTAATACCAAAGCCATTTTTGCAAGTAATTCTATGGTTCAAGTAACTTATTTGATTATGAATTGAAAACAATTATACTTTCAAGTAATTAATTCAAATAATTTGCACACAGTTATGATTTCAAGTATTCCTATCTAATACTAATAATTTGTATACAGTTATGTGCTTTCAAGTAACTAATGATAATCCTTTGTAAACAATTATAGCTTCTAATGACTTAATTCATACGTAACCATGGTTTCAAGTATTCCTATCTAATACTATTAATTTCCAAGCAGTTACATGTTTGGTTGCTTTTATGATATGTCAACCTTTGATAGGTTATTTTATATCAGTCAGTTGAATAATTATGGTCTTCCATTACATACTGCATAAAAATATATCTTAACAAGCATTTTAAACAAGTAAACATTTCATACTTAGTTTCAATATCAATGTTTTAAGAGCCAATGTATACTAATACCAAAATTAAAATTAGGTTAGGTTTTTTGGCTTAATGGCATATCAACCCTTGGTGGTTATTTAATGCCAAATCTTATATATATTTTATCTGGCTCATTGGCCTAGTGAGTAGAGTGTTCGCCAATGGCCTGGGAGACCAAGGTTCAGTTCCAGGTTGAGTCATACCAAAGATTTAAAAAAAATGGTACTTGATGCTTCCTTGCTTAACACTCGGCATTTTAAGGTACGTATCAAGGGTAAAGTGGAGCAATGCGGGGAAAGGAGTAGCGTCCTCCCCATACCCTGGTGTAGTACCTATTGAAAAGTGAGCCTTTGGGTTGCCCTCAACTACGGTTGCCCTCAACTACGGTTGCCAACTTTACTTATATATATATATATATTTGATTTGTACATAAATAGTTTGTAGCTAACACTATTTTTAAGTGAACTAGAGCTCATTTTTTTATACACACAGATAGTTTCAAGTATTGCTAACATTGATAATTTTATTTATCAAATATTCCTATCTAATTTGTTATTAATCAATTGTTTGCCCAGTATTTAGTATTCCTATCTAATACCAATAATTCTATTTAATATTAATCAATTGTTTATGTATGAAAAATAAGATTAATTTTCCAATTTAATAGCACAATTGTTCAAAGCTATGTTATATTTTAAGTCATTGAGATGAAATGATTTTTCGATGAAGTCAAAATTGATAAGAATGTACTAATTCAAACTGTTTTTTTCTCCAAACATCTGGACCATTTTTTTTTTTTTTTTACACTACAAAGCATTTTGTTTCAAAGGAGAAATAGAAACTGCATTTAAAGATTTCTTGGCATCAAAACTTTTACTGTTTATTGTACAGGCACGGAAGTAAATCCAACAATATAGAGAACAATTGATAAACAAAGTAATCCAAGAAGAGGAGTTTAATGAGAAAGTCAATGTTATAACGTTTCACTTTTAAGGAACCATCATCAGGACTAGGAAGGATGATATCTAGGGATATTTAATCGCCGATGCATATTTAATAAAAAAACAAAAACAAGAAGGAAATATTGTATATAAGGGGAAAGGGGTAACCATTTAATCAATGAATCAGCGTTCGTGTTTAAAAATATATCATGTGACTGTTTAGGAATATTGTGTGGAACTTATTTGTTCTATTGGTTTACCAAGAAAGATTTTGAATCAGGAGAAATGTACAGGCATACATAATTTTGTTAATTGATGGCAGGAATGTCTAGCTGTTAAGGGTTCATATTTTGATTAAATTCATTAATAAAAAGTTTATTCTAAAATCAGACATTTTCTGAACAAACTAATATTTAAAATATACGTTATTTAAAACTTTTTATATATTTTAGACTGATTTTCCTTTTTATGACAATCTAAGTACACTCCTACCAAATTTTTTTGAAAAAAGTTGAACTTTTTCAAAAATAAATCAAAATGGTTATTATTAGATATTATTTATTACCAAACTTTACAACATAGAAATTCTGTAACTCAAAATGAAATTGCATAGATATAAGGGAGTATTTATTTTTGGACTGCTACATATTCATATTTCTGGTTACAGTTTGATAAATGATATCTAAAATATCTGTTTTGATTATATCACATTCTACTACAAATAATAGAATCCTAATATCTTTGGTTTAGAAGAAAATGAATAGAAAAAAAGTTGTTAGGGGTGTATTTATTCATGGGTGATACCATTTAATATAAATAGATAGCTGATGATTTTACTAAAAATGTATTGAAAATAAGGAAGAAAGAGATTGTCACTTGCCAGGAAACAATGTACCTTGTCTTTTCACCACAAGTAGAATGCAACGCAAGGTCAGGTCCTCAGTTGAGAATGGTGCCAAAAAATTTAGCTTTGCTCCCTTTTTGTTTTGGGGTGCATCAGGCAATAAATCTGACTCTAACCCTATGAGATGATGGGGACCAGTTGCTGTCTGGAGGAATGACTTCTTCATGCTAAGCTCATTTAATGTATTTTGCCTGGCTCGAATGCCAGCAATTAATGAAACGTTATTGACAGACACAATATAGAACTATTATATTTTTCTTTAGAATGACAAGAGTCTGAATTGTAGATTTAAAAAAAAAAAAAAAAAATAGGTTTCTGTAGTTTTCTGTACTCTACCATGGCCGTCCCGGAGGTCACAACTCTACCCCACCTTTCTTTTTTTTTTTTTATTGACTTTTTTTTTCTACAAATGATTTGGTCACTTTTTATGATTTAGTTACATTTGCAAAAAACTAACATCCACTTCTTTTTTAGTTAAATTTTTCTTCAAAATGTTTCACTTCCAATTATATCACTTAATATTTTAGTATTATTATATCAACCTGTAATAGTCAATTACTAAGTTTAGTATAAGACCAGAAGTATGGGGCACCCAATTAGAATCAAACTTACTTATGATGGCCTGCTAGCTTAGCTTGTTAACTATTATACCATTTAATTGATTTTAATCACATGTCAACTTGTCTGGGGTTATTTTATGCCTAGAGGTTAGGGAATTGTGCACATTGTATGTTTTATATTTAGATTTTTTGTTTAGTTTAATTTTTTGCACATAATTATGATATCAAGTATTCCTATCTAATGCGAATAACTTTTAAACAAATCTAATTGACCCATAGGACCCTAATAGGTACTACCACTCCGAGCCTGAGTAGACCTGGGAGTAATTGCAATGAAGGAGTACTCCACACTCTCCTAGATCTCCAGAATTGGAGCCTCACCACCAGATATAGTTTAGTGCTATACTCAAGACTCTCTTTTTTTTTTTTTTTTTTTTTTTGTGGGGGTCTCCCTCCTCCTGCAAATGGATACAGTCTGCATATACTAATCCCTTCTGACTGAGCAATATACCATTTGACATGCTCATATGAACTTGTAATAGATATCACATTTTTGGTTTGTGCAGTGATTTCAAGTCATGTGGTATTTATTTCTGACTGATGATCAGAGAAAATGACTTTCCTCTTTCTTAAACTCTTATACAAGTATTATTGTTTGATGTAGATATATCTTTGGGCTATCTGAAATTTAACTTTAGGATATTTATTTATTTATATGCCAATGAGGATTTAAAAAATCCTCAAGACAAATTACGTAATAATACCTCTTGTCTCATAATGTTTGTCACATTTACATATTAATTTCATATACTAAATATAACAACTATTGTAGGATAGGTATTTTTTTTTAATATGATGCAAACATTTGAACATTGACTTATAGTTTTGTGTAGGAGAAAAAGAAGGCAACACAATCCTCTATAAGGATAGCTTAAAAATGTTGTATAGCCATTTTGTTCATTTTAAGCTTTGGTCAATTCTCCTCTTTGTCTTGCTGTTCCATCTTTCTTTACTAGCCTCTCTATTCTCTTTGCTGGGATGAGTAACAAATACAAAATTTTCTTTTTTTTTCTGTGCACATATAACTTTATTTATTTAGACATTTTCTCAATAATGTAACCAACTCGTACAAAAAGCAGGGAGTCAGCCATTGGGACGCAGATGGAAATTAAGTCTAGAGTTTTCAATGACTCTGGTTAAACTAATTTAAAGTTGAAATCTCACTTCTAGGATTTTAGTCACCTGACACTCCAATTATAGCCAAGTTTTCAACTGCCCTTAAAGGTCATTATCTCCCAATTAAACTGAGTTGACTCGCAGTATCTTTCCAGACATTGAATGGTTATTCAAATTCTACACTACATCGCAATTGAAAGATTTAGTTAATCTATTATTTAACAGAAAGAAATGAAATTTTATTTTGCTAATACAAAGTTTACATGTGACGAAAGTGAAATAAGTGTTTTTTTTTTTTTTTTTTTTTTTTTTTTTAAATAAAATTTCATTTCTGTTGAAGCTTTCCTTATAGTGAAACATCAATTTAATTTTCCATATTATCTCCCTTTTTCATACCCTCAGATTTTATCCCAAAGCTTATCAAGTTCTATACTTAACAATACAATCTATTTGGTCTTCAATATGTGAGTGTATAAATTTTCAAATGGGTCATTTAAGTATTGATTAAATTATAATTCTATGGTTGCCAAACTTTTTGTGACACTTCATAAATTTTGCATATTTTCCGGACCAAAGAAAAATAACCAGTTTTATGAAGGAATGAGTTTTATCAGTCTTTTTTTTTTTTCCTTTCCTTTTTAAAATTTTATTTTATTTTTTTTTTTTTATCTGCATAGTAAAAAAAATGTAACAAAAAGAAAATGTAGTGAGCTGTAATTTAGTGACCCAAGCTATAAATGTATCTACATTGGGAAGATTTTGTTTGTCTATCTTCTGTAGAGCAGAGACCAGGGTCTTACCCATACCAAATTAAGTATGGATACTTATTGGATACAGGGGATAGTTTTAACATTAGAAATAAAAAAAATTGTTCCTTATGAGGAAAGAGTGCTCTTATTAACTTGTAAAACTTTGACTCATCCCACACACCCTCATAATCCTCACATTGGCTGAAAAATATCTGAAAATGTAAAATTTAATGAATTTAATTTACAACATTTTATAGGCAATAGTAATGTAGAAATAAGTATTCTTTTGCTGGAATTCAGGTCGCTTTGGTATATTTACTTCTTGGTGGCTATACAAATACCAGCTGAGGAGGAGGAGGAGGTTCTTTCATTTTGGTCTGATCAAGGCCAGCCCAAGCCTTGATGATGCATTTCATGGTGTTTTATTCTCCATTCCTAACAATATTGACTATTGTTAATGCTTGATAGTGTGCACACCCCTATAGATAAAAAAAAAAATGTAACCTTTTATTGTATTTTTTGTACTGTCTTTTTATGACAGCATGACATGATAAATTTATTAAAAAATACTAACAACAATCCAGAATATATGGAGCCTCACTTGGTGGTCATAAAATGTATCTGTTATGTGTTTGTGGGGGGGGGGGAATTAGTTCTGGATGTGATTTATTTGTGGTGGTGGGGGGAAATCAGTTTTGGATGGGATGTATCTGTGGGGAGGGTAGAGGATCAGTTCTGGATGTGATGTATCTGGGTGGGGGGATCAGTTCTGGATCTGATGATAGATTAATTTTCTTAATGCTAAATTTGGCTCTATATAACTTGAATTATATACATGAACAAAGATGGTTTTTATTATTTACTCGGCTTAACTTGGTTGTTTTTATGGTATGTTAACTCTTGTTGGGTTATTTGATACAAAGTCAGTGTTTTTTTCTTTTCTTTTCTTTTTTTTTTTTTTTTTTTTTTTTTTGTGAGCAGTTATATGTATTTACTAACCCATCCATGTGGGCAGGATGTGACACAGTCCATTTTTATGTGAAATTTATTAGGTTTGAATTCAGACTTTTTCTTCTCCTAGACTGGTTGCATAACCAAGGCTAAAGAACCCAGTCTATCCTACTATTTACCCATGGCTGAGGGGGAGACTAGGGGAATTCATACCTTTTTCCCAAGAGCATTAATGCTATGTGAAATGCTATCAGCCTTGTCTAGAATTTGAACTTATGTTGCCGTGTCTATTTCCTATGACGATAGCCATTACACCAAGAGCACACCTCTTATGAGCAATTATATAATTTCAAGTTATTGATAATAATCATTGAGGTGCATTTAGCATAATGTCTATCATCAAAGGAAATGGAATCAGGAATCTGGGTTCAAATTCTGGACAAGGCTGTTTGCATTTCACTTAATGCGAGAAGGAAAAGGTATGAATCCATTTTCTCTCCCAGCTATGGGTAATAATGGTAGGAAGGGTTTCTTTAGCCTTGGTTAACCAATATAAGAGAAGGAAAAACTCTGAATTCAAACCAGTTGCATTCTGTTTAAACATTTCCCAGCTTTAGGTAAACAGTAAGGCAGACTGTTTTTTAGCCTTGTTAGGCAACCAGTATAAGAGAAGGAACATTCTGAATTCAAACCAGTAGCAATCCGCTAAAAATTGACATTGTGTCATATACTGCGCATAGTGGATGGATTTGGTAAATACATAAAACTGATATTAGACTTCAGGAAAACATGCTTTTGACATTTTTATAAAATTGTGCTGAAAGCACCAGTTCCTTTCAGGTTATCAAAGTTAAGCTGCAATGAATTTATTCAGTTCTTAGATGGGTGACTACTTAGTAAGAGCAGGTAGTATAACTGTGACGGCAAAATTGTCTAAAATCCCTAAACGGGACTTTATTTTCGCACGTGTGAAGACGGGGCAGGTTGGCACTTGATCCCCTACAGAAATAAGTCCTGTTCAGAGTTCTTTTCTCAGGCAGATAAGAACTGGCATATTACGTGAGGGAATAATTTAAGGCCAGACTGACCGCCGCTGGCAAGGGGTTCCAAATTTCACACTATCACACACCCACCAGGTCGCTTTCTTCTTTCCCCGAGATAATGGAAGAAAGTGAGCCTATAGGTCTTAGTTGTAATAATATTAATATTGCTATAGTGGTAGTCGGTAACTCCGGTTTCCCGTGTGATACTTTAGGGATTAATAGGACAGTTCTAAGCAAGATAATACAAGGCGAATAGAAGCTGAAAGGAAAGCATGGAATAATAACATAGACCACATGGTAAAATTAAAATACATAAGTTCTTTACTACGGTTATATACATATATATGTTCAAAGTGTCAAAAATATGTAATAGGATAGTCCATGAATATAAATGTCTTTTCTTGGCTTTTATCCTTTTCCAAATTGAGAGAGAGTGGTAAACAAAAATTTGGGTGTAAAGGGAAAATGTCCCAAAGTTACTTATCTTATTTTTTTGACGGGGTTCCACTGGAGAATTTCTCTTCTTTCACGGGCTAATAGACTTTGTATTGCTTTTAATGCTGGCTTGAGAGATTCAGGTCTCTCATGTCTCAGTCTTTTGTCTTTAGCCCGGAGTGAAATGGCTATCGTCCGTCTGCCACGAGACTTGTCCAAAAACTAGCTTTTTTTGTCTTTCTTCCGTTGAGGGGAAGGGGACCCCACTTCCGTTTGAGGCTCCCGCCAATCATTTGGCTTCATTTTTCTCCTTCCCCTTCCGATGTCCGGCGACCCAAGGTCACTTAAGTGCAAACATCTGTGTGACCCACAATCATTTCTAACGGTCACTTTTTGACTGCTAGATAATGTTAGTTCAACGGGGGGGTATCATTCCCACCTCCTCGTCTTCGTGAGCCATCACGTGACAATAACCAACTAAATTCTCTGTGCCAGATCAAACGAAGCTTAGTTAATAACAATAAAAAGGAAGTTAAGCAATAATGGGCTTTTTCAGCATTTAGATGAGTGACCACTTAGTAAGAGTAGGTATTGTAAGCAATCTCAGTTCTGTGTGCCAAATCAAGCAAAGCTTAATAAGTAAAGTTGGTGACCGTAGTCGAGGGCTACCCGAAATCTCCCTTTTCAATAGCTACTACACTGAGGTGTAGGGGAGGGTACTACTCCTTTCCCTGGATTGCTCTACTTTACCCTTGATACGTACCTTTATACTGCTGAGTTTTAAGCAAGGAGGTATCAATTACCATTTTTAAAGTCTTTGGTATGATGCGACTGGGGATTGAACCCAGGTCTCCTGGACCATTGGTGAACACTCTACCCACTAGACCAATGAGCCAGTTTTTACTAAAGTTTAATAAACAACAACAAAAAAAGTAAGGAATAAGTTAAGCAATGATTAGCTTACTTAGTAGTTAGAGGGTGACTATTTAGTAACAACAGGTATTGGAAACAACCTGATCCCTCTGTGCCAGACCAAGCACCGATAAGTAAATAACAAGAAAAAGAAAGGAAGTCAAGTAACAATTAGCTTGCTCAGTACTTAGATGGGTGACCACTTAGAAACAGTTGGTACTCTGAAAGTAATTTGAGGGCTCTTTAGCTGACTCCCCTTCAAAAAAAAAAGAAGCTTGGTAAATAACAGAAAAAAAAATCACACCTGCAAAAATCACCAAAAATGAACTTGACTACAAAGAGGACAACAGCTACAATAAGTCATACCTTAAGAAATAGATAAAATAAACCTTTACATACGATAAAGGACTGGTGTAAAAAAAAAAAAAAAATTGGAAAAAAGAAAAAACACCTTCCATCAAGGCAATGATATCGTATTCTAACATTGTCTCTTCAGTTCATTGCAATTATAAAACAACTATTTCCCATGTAATGTCAATTTAAAGGATTCAGTTAGCTACTTTGAAGAATATGGTTGTTAGTTTATTGGTAGTAAAGTGAAACTTAGTAAGACATTAGTGAGCAATCATCACAAAGCAAAGCAAACAGAGAATGTGTAGAATGTTAGTGATGAGATACACTTTCACTGTAATACTATCGGCTAAAGAAAAACTACATGGTAAACAAATGTCCTTAGAGATATAACTAAGAAGAAACAGAATTTCATTTTCTAAGTAAATATGTGAACTGATTAAATGTTTGAGTTTTTAACAATTTGACCAGGATTAATGTTAAGGTTGTATTATGGAACCTTTCTACCTCATTTCTTTATAAACAGACATTTCCTAAAAGATAAAAATAAAAAATGAAATCTTTAACTGGTTAAAGTTAGGGTATCCTATTTTGATGTAATGGTTTAAAAAAACTTAGTACTGCTGAATAGTGAGTTTGTTCATCAATCAGTGCCCCATACTTATGGCCTTGTGCCAAATTTAATCTAGGCTTACTTCTGGGATGGTATACAAGGATTGTTCAAAAAGTTTTAAGCCTCAAACAGAAAGAATAGCCTAGTTGAACATTTTTGTTGTGGCAACACTTTCACTTATTAAATAAGTAAAACTAATTCATATTTTTCTAGTTATATGTTAGTGTTTTGACACCAGAAAAATGTTCAGTTATGCTCTTCTTTCTGGCTAAGGCTTGAAATTTTTTGACCAACCCTCATAATGGTTAGCAAGCTAGACTAGCAAACGATTACTAATCAATTCAAATCTCATTCAATGCCCCATACATCCAGCCTTGTGCTGCAATTTAACTAAGCTTAGTAGATAACTAAAGCAACTTAGAATAAGTAATTATTAGACAATAGTTCTTGATGTTGTAATACACTTAGTTTGAACATATTTCTTAATGTCAAAAAGTAATACTCCAAACTTAGTAAGGCAATCTGCTATTTGTCTCTTGGTTTCACATTGCTGAAACTTTCTAACCTGTCCATTGTTGACTAACTCTTTAATTCCATTTATATTCTGAGTCAATCACTTTTAGGATCTTATCTACAATAGATAGGTTCCAAGACCCCCTTAAATAATAAAATCTGAGGGTATATTTCAACTTTTGGTTCTACACTCAGTCATGCTCAGACATGTGTCAAGATTCAGACATGGATCCATCACATCATGAGACTGACAAATACCTGAAGAACTATTGCAAAGAGTGCTTAAAAATTCAAATGACATAAATGAGCCAGTAAGATTTATTTTTATCGGTAAATATTTCTGTCTTGGAAGAGGATAACTGTGATTTTAACAGTGTTTTGGTCTGGATAGTCTGGATTCTTCCTCTGATCTCCAGTTCAGCCAATCTCTTCCCATATATACACTGGACAAGTCCAATATAAAAGTTCATGTTGGTAAGAGCAATTCAGTACTGATTCATTCTTATTCAATTATATTTTTACTTATCTTTATGTAGATCTTATTGAAATTCTCAAAAAATATTTGATATAAAGTTTTTCAAAGAGTCCAAAAATATTTGATAACGTTTTGTTCATTTAGCAATGCTTTTTATTGCAAGGTTATCAGAACAATCTTTGAGCATTTCTATAAGATCCACTTAAGTAAATATAAGTAAAAATAAAATAAATTTTCTATAAAGTTCAATATTTATGTTTAGTAAGATTTGTAAGTCACTGTATATTAAAAAAAAAGAAAAATTACTACTTGAAATATGAAATGAAATTCTGTTTAGGAACTTTGGGTGTTTATATGAAATAGTTCACCTCGAAAGTAATTCATTCATTAAAGTTGTGATTATATAATTATCCACTTATAGAACTAGAAAAGTAATTAAACAGGATATAAATGAGAAACCTGTTAGGTTAAATTATTAACCCTCACCCATAGAAACACTGTATTTCAAAATATAAATTGTTTTTAAGAGTCTAAAAATATTTCATAATAAAATTAGTGGACTATTATGTTGTAGAACCTTCTCTTTTTTTTTTTTTTTTTTTTATTACAATAAATTAGATAAATGGAATTATATATATTTTATTTTTTTGCATTGATTTCTTTTTCATTATTTGACAGAAGTACAAAAATAGTAATGTCGTAAGGCTACAAGTTTGGGGTTAACCAAATGAGAATTGAACTCCCAAAAAAGGGTCAGCTATCTTAGCTTGTTAATCATTATGGCATTAGAAGTTCTTGGACTTCAGCGGAATCACTGAATTTTGTGCACAACTTGTAGTGATATTTATAAGTACTACACTGACAACCTTGAAAAACAGGTTTTAGTTTTAGTTAAAAAATGAATCTTAAAAAATTTGTGATGATAATAATGAAAAATTTGCCATTTCTTGAATCCCAACTTTTCCTGACTACATTTCTTTTTCCTCTATAAGTTATTGAAAGTTCTTCTAGCAAGTCAGAAAGATTTGTTTTGTATTCTAACTATAAACATATAAAACCTATTCTTGATATATGCTTTCTTTTCTTCTTCTTCTCTTACCCCACTTGTGTGAAACCTCCTTTCTGACACCTGTGTACTTATAAGTTCAGAGAATTCTTAAGGCTGCTCCTCAAGTAAATAACTCTTTGGAATTGGCCAATGCAGTAGCAGGTATTATGTATCCTCACTTATCAGCCATTTAGTTGATATAAATCTGTTGTATCCCTCATCCTACATTCATATCAGAAGGCTTGGAATGTGCCAACAGGTAGCAATCTATCTTTATTCTCTTACCTATCTCCAAACTCATATTGCTAGACTTACTCATTAACTTCTGTATTTTGATAGCTGAAATTGTTCCAAATATTCTGGCATATGTTGGTGTTTATATGAACAGTGTTTGTACAAAATAAAAAAAAAAAAGATTCAGAAATTTATTAAATAAAACTATTTAAGATATTGACACACATGATAGTTTTATAGAGAAATATTTGAAGTTTATTACTGCTACTTATAGTTCCTCAAGGCATATACCACTAGTCACATGGCATATTATCAAGGCAGTAGTCGATTTCAAGCTAAACATGCATTAACATATCTTTGTTTACAGTAGCAACAGCTGTTGGGATATATTGTTTCAGATCATCTAAATTAACAGGTTGGTTCATTGTTGTTTTTATGGCATGTTAACTCTTGTAGGGTTATTTAATGCCAATCATTTTTTTTTTTTTTTTTTTTTTAAATAAGTAATTAGATAGTTTCAAGTAGCAAATGAAATAAACATTTGTAAATAATTTTGACTTCAATTTCTAAGATGTGGGTTATGTATTCTATTTACTACTTGTTATATTCACAACATGTTGGCTGCTGTATTCTACAGCTTTCTTCAGTTGTCTTTTGTCATAGTAACCCTTAAGGAATTTTGAACTGAAACCTTTATTCAATATGTAGGGTTAGAATGCTCTCATTTCGATGTACATGCCTTTGGCAGGAGAAAAGGATAATCATACATGCTCTTATTGGGAGGCACACTTAGTATAATGGTTATCAGTGTAGGAAATGGAATTGGTGACTTATGTTCAAATTCTGGACAAAGCTGTTAGTGTTTTGCTTCATACTAATGCCTTTGAGAAAGGTATCTGTTTGTTCTCTCACAAAACTATGGATAGTTGGACAGACTGGGTTCTTTAACCTTGGTTATGTAACCAGTGTAGAGCAATTCAAATTAGCTTCTTTCCACTTAAAAACTGATGTTATCTCATCCTGCCTGTCGTGGACGAGTTGGGTATATACATACGTACTGTTGTTGAAGAATTGGACAAAATGACATTGGGTTTAAGGCTCTTAAAAATGGTTTCTGAATTGCCCCATGGGATAATGGCTCAGACGTTAAAAGCCTTGGTTAAGAGCTTTTAGCTGTAGTCTCTACCTGGAAATTTCCGATTTCAATCTCTGGGCTCAATTTCATTGAAAAGAAAACAACTATACAAGGACAAAATAACTAAGTAAGTTAATGAACTGATATATAGCCCCCCCCTAATCTGCCCAACAAAAAATTAATTACTTATCGCACATTGTTTGCATTTCCTTTTGCATTTATGTCCTGGTGAAAGACATGAATCCATCTCTTCTCTCTAGATATAGGTAAAAAGTAGGTCAGACTGTATTCTTTAGCCTTGGTACAGTAACTGGTCTTGGATAACAAAGACTAAATTCAAACCAGCTGTACTCCACTGAAAAAAAATTGACCTTGTGTCACATCCTACTTCTAAGAGGTTTTGGATAAATACACTTATAACATTAAAACCTGACTTGATTATGTAAATCACTGATGCTTTGAAATTATATCAGAATAATTCTGATTTAAAGGCTCAGCTTATAAGATTGGTTTTAGGTTTACCTAGAAAAGAAAAAGGAGGACAAACTATAGTAGAATCTTCCAGTTTGTTTGAATGATATAGAAGCAAAAGAAAAATGAAGAATGGCGTGTGTCTTCAGTGATGTTATATACCCGAGATCATTGGAGATTTCTAGTTTTCCAACATCAGACCCTAAGGTTAATAATAAAACCCTAACACTTAGCTGTACACTGTGCTTCTCCTGAGAGATTAGCATATTAGAAAGGCTCTTGTTTTATACATTTCACTTCCAAGTTGACATCTCAATCAACCATTGGGATTCTCTATTCTCATAATGAAAAGAAAAAGGGAATAATTTCATCTACACATCAATACTATTTAGCAAATCAATTTTTCCAATTTAAATCTTGTCACATTTAGTCAAAACCAAATTATATTATTGTCGTCTCATAAATCCTAATTTGATTTATCTTTGGCAAAATTTTTAGAACATGATCATAAAGATCTGTTACTGGGAATTTTCCAATGGTAAATTTGAATCTTTTAGATGTTTTGACAAATCAGGGAATTGGGATATGAATTGTGATTTTATACTTTGATTTTCACTCTCAAAATAGTTGAGGCATTATTAATTATCAAAAAAAATCTTTTTATGTGCATTGAATATTAAAAAGAACAGCTAAAAATTATTCATTCCTTTTGATAAGATCAAAGTTTTGTTTGTTGATATTATTAGCTGAATAATGTCGGCTACTCAAGCAGACAAATTGTAGCAGAATCATTCAAGTGTATCTACTGGAAATTAAACATTTTCTTGTTGCTTTTTGGCAGTTAGGTTTATGGAGAGATGGTCTTTTTTGTTTTTATTTATTTTTTTTAATTTATTTTTGCTGGAAAGCTGCAAAGTTTGACTCTCATTGATGTCTACCATTAAACACAAGCACTGTATCTATATGACCAAAGTTTGTGTGTTGGTGATTTTTATCTAAGGATCATGATCAGATAAGTACCAAGGACATGGTTTGTTTGTTTTTTTAATTTAAAAATTTATTATTTTGTATGGAAATGGACTTGAATTCAGACTCCAGAACAGACGGTTGACTTCCTTGGCTTTTGGGTTGGGATTAACATGGAGTATCTGTTCATCTCCCTCAGCTATGCTTCAGACTAGACATGGCAAAATAAAAACGAATAGATTCTCACTCTATGGCAGGATCGTTCCATTGCACCAAAGGGTGAAGATGAAACTAGTTTAAGGGTCAAATAAAATGCCAAATTTTTATCTTTTATAATCTAGTGTAACAAAGGTTGTGAAGAATAGACTATTTTTGATCTTGCCTGTGTATATGCACATAATGCCTATGACTAAACTGACCTCGTATTGAATGTTGTACCTTAGGGGAATGTGGTTAAATAGGTTTTGGTTTGCTTTTATGGCATATCAACTATTTTTGGTCAGTTAATGCCAAATCCTCTTTATACGTATATATATATATATATATATATATATATGATTTGTAAACATGTTTATTAATGTTTTTGAACAAGCCTAAGCTCATTCTTTTGCATACAGTTAAATGGTTGCAAGTATTGCTATGTATCACTAACAATTCATTTAAACATCAGTCATTTGTTTACATACAGTTAAATGATCAAACAGTTCAATTTGCCATAAGTCATTTGTTTGCTCACAGTTTACATGTCAAACAGTTCTATTTGACCCGTAGATAGGCCCATATCAGAGTGGACCTGGGATTGATGGCAATGAAGAGGTACTCGGCATTTCCCAAAGCTCTAGCATTACTGGAGCCTCATCATTAGATTGTTTCATGTCATGTACAGGACGTTCATTGAGTGAGGTCTTACTCTCCTGCAGAGATGCAGTCGGTGTATACTACAGCCCCAGCTGACTGGGCTAGGTTAAATATGATTGGTTTGGTTTGTTGGTTTTATGACATATCAACCTTTGTAGGTTATTTAACGCCAAATCCATTTTTATGTAAATAACCTGTTCAATTGAAAACAGTTAAGTTTAGCATAAGTACACAGTTTAATTGTCAAAAACATTTCCATTTCAAACTATTCAAGCAGTTATATGTAATAATTCAGTTAAGTGTAAATACAGTTTTAATGTCGAAAAACAGTTCTATTTGAAATAATTCAGTTAAGCATAAGCACGCAATTTAAGGGTAAGTACGGTTTAATTGTCAAAAACATTTCTATTTCAAGCTATTCAGTTTACTCAAACAATTCATTTTAGCATAAGTATGCTGTTAGTTCTATTTAACCCATAGATAGGGCCCTATCAGGTGCTACCACTCTGGGCCAGAGTGGACCTGGGAGCGATGGCAATGATGGGGTACTCCGCATTCCCCAAAGCTCCAGCATTGCTGGAACCTCACCATCAGATTGTTTAGTGTCATATCTGGGAAACTGGTTATGGGGGGGGGGTCTTATCCCTCTGCAGAGGTGCAGTCAGTGTATTCTACAGCCCCAGCTGACAGGGCAAGGTTAAATTTGAGTGTCAGGCATTAACCTAGTCTATATACTGTTGACCTTAGATCATTTGAAGTTACTAAAGGTCATTAAATGGAAAAATATCCCATTTCCTATCAAATTGAGCTTTGATTTCATAAATGGTAGGATGGATGAGGCTAGATCCATGTTTTTCACATGGCCAGCTATATGTTGGATGTTCATCAGTTGTGAAAAAGGATTTGATATATATTTTTAAAAAATGGAAGATCAAGAAATATTGTTTGAAATTCTGAGAACCTAATCAGAATTTTTATATTTAAAACTCTTTGTTGTGTATTTATATCATGTTGGTGTTTCTGTATCTATAGAATTTTGCTTGGTTGATCGTGTTTTATGCCATATCAACCCTTGTAGATTATTTAATGCCAAATTCTGTTGATCTATATATGATTTGTAAATGAATAGTTTTTATGTAAATTTTTAAGTCAGCCAGAGCTCTTTTTTTTTTTTTTTTTTTTTTTTTTTTTTTTTGCATATAGTTAAATGGTTTCAAATATTGTTATTTATTGTTTGTGCACAGTTAAATGGTTTCAAGTATTGCTATTTGACACTATTAGTTCAATTTGATATCAGTCATTTGTTTGCACACAGTTGAATGGTTTCACATATTACTATTTATTGTTTGCACACAGTTAAATGGTTTCAAGTAAATGATTGAATATTTCTATTTGACCCTAACAAGTACTACTACTCTGGGTCAGTGGACCTGGGACTTATGGTAATGAAGAGGTACTCCACTTCTCCAAAGTTCTAGGACTGGAGCCTCACCATCATATGTTTTAGTGTCATATCATAGTTGAAAGGGAGGGGTGGTCTTACTCCACCTGCAGAGATGCAGTTGGTGTATTTTACAGCTCCAGCTGACTGAGCTAATAGAATCTTGTCAAGATATGTATGAGAATTATTTGATGAAAACATTTTTTTTCTCATTGTTTCCTAAGCAATTTCAGGTACCCCTAGCATTCTATTTATTGATTCAAATATTTAGTGATAGTAGCTCAGAAGAAAAAAACTTAGAATAGTGTAGTTAATTTGGTCTCTGCATTTTAAAATAGTTCTGTTTAAGGTTTTATGATGAAAGGCTTCAATATAATCTAATATCAAATATCTAATAAAGATAATTTTAAAAAATTTACTCTTCATATAGTGATATAAGTAAAAGCCCTTTTTATCTTTTTATTGAATTTACACATATATATTTGGCTTGACTAAAAAAAAAAAAAAATATAGGGAGAAGGGAGAATCTTTTTTTTTTTTTTTTTTTTAATAAAGTATCCTTCATGCAAAAAGTTTGGATAACTCCTGAATAAACCAAAGCAGTTATGAGTGATAAAAGTAATAAAAACTTATTGTCACTTGATCTTGAATGAGAATCATACTGGTGGGAAAACTAATAATACTAGGTCTATGCAAAAGTTCTTGGGACTGGCTTTTTTTCTTCTTTTTCTTTGTGACTGACTGATTTTAATGGCATGTCAACTTGTGAGGGTTATTTTATGCCTAGAGGTTAGAGAATAACATTTATTATACATTTCCATTTTTGTGTTGTTAAAGTTCTTTTGTTGTAATTTTTGCACACAGTCCAATTGAATACAAATAATTTAGATAGATTGGACTATCACTCCAGCGGGTCTTGTTGAACCTGGGAGTAATGGCAATAAAGGAGTATTCCTCACTTCCCAGGTTTTTTGTTTTTTAGAACTGGTGCCTCAGATACAGTATACTGTAATACTTAGGACATTGAGTAGTTGAACCTGTTAGGGTATTATCTGTGGGTCAAATAGTACTGTTCAATCATTTACTTAGGATTATTATTATTAGTTATTTGAAACCATCAAACAGCTGTGTACAAATTATTTGTATTTGATTAGAATAATTGTTAAATAGCAATACTTGAAACTATTCAACTGTGTGCAAACAAATAATTAATATTAAATAAGATTATTAGTGTTAGATAGGAATACTTGAAACCATTTAATGATGTGCAAATAAAAGAGCTCTAATAACATGTTTAAAAATAAAGTTACCCAAGTTGTAACTGAATATTTTGTGGGTGTGTATATGTGTGTATGTATATATATATATATATGTGTGTGTATATATATATATATATATATATATATATATATATATATATATATATATATATATATATATATATATATAGTCTAAAATAGCCTACAAAGGTTGATGTGCTATTATATACCAACCAACCTACCTTTTACATGTCTTTTCTTTTGTGAAAATTGAACTGTGTATATATGTGTATATATATATATATAAAATCAAGTGATAAAACAGAAATTTTTGCAGTTTTTTTCCTTCTTTTTTTCCTTTGTGAAGACTAGACTGAATACATAGAAAACTGTTTAAATTTAAAATAAAAAACAAATGCTGTGAATTTTTGAACATGTGCACACTCCTGATACTCTCTTGTCAACCATTTCAAATTTTTTTACCTGACTCATCTGTTTCATGAAAACTTGTTCCACCTGTTGTGTAATTTGTTTATCATTGTTGAACTTATTTAACCAGTTCAGATTGACTTTTTATCTTTCTTCATGAATATTAAATGTATCTACTTTTAGTGATATTGTATTTGGCTCAGCCTTTTTTTTCTTTTTTTTTGCTCTCTCACTCATACTCACACTCACTGATACCGATAGACACTTGAACATCTATTGAAACTTTTTATCAAAGTGTCCTTTTATCTTTCTTGGGTTGAAATATCAACTTAACAAAAATAGTAATCTTTTTAATCCAAAATTGAGATATATATGTAAGAACATCAATAATGAAAAAAGACCTTTATTTTACACAACAAATACATTATGTATTCCTGTATATAAGTTGTTTTTGTATAACCCTTAATTTACAAAAAGAATTTTTGAAGCCAAAAGCTGCTCCATGTGTTTGAGTTTCAACATTACAAGATTAGGTCAATGGTATTGTGGGTGGGGTTGGCTTAAAAATTTATGTCTTCAAAATTTAATCCTATACATGTGAGTAATGTATAATATTTTTCAACATAATGTAATATAATGGCCAACGGATTTCGTTTTATATATCTTGTCTTTCGGTTTAGTTAGGCTGAGAACCTTACGCTTAGCGCATGGGTTAGTTAGGTGCAAACATGGGCACAGGTGTTCATGTCATTCAGAGATGTCACAATAAAAATTCCAGATAGAGGATATGACCAGGGATGTGAGTGACATCACGTACCAGAAGCGTGGGCTGAGATTTGAGAAAAGTCAGTTGAGATTGAGACCTGGGCAAGGTCAGACAAATTTGTGGGCTACGGATGCCGCACATGATGAGGGACAGATGGAAAAGTCAGCATAGAAAGATGGTATCTCTCTCCTTATGTTGAAAAACCTTTTAACTCAAAGGTAATAAAGTTTTGTACCTGAACTAAGAAGTCGTCAAGTGTTTTTCGTATTTCCTATGTTATCTATATATGAGTTATGAACATATCACATATTTCAAATGGCTATGTAACAATCTCTTTCCTTGTAAATGTACTTAATTGAATGAAAGATGTGAAAGTTTTGTACAAAAATCCAGCTAATGTTGTCAGGCCGCAAATTTAATAATGCACTTTTGTGTATATGTATTGTTTGGTTTCTTTGTTTAATGGCATGACAATCTTTGTAGGTTATTTAATGCTAAAGCCATCTTTGTTGGAGGATGGTAGTGATACTGTTTAACCTATAGCTGGGGAGATAAGTGGTTCACATCTTTCCCCAAGGGTGTTAGTCTGAAAGTGAATGCAATGACAAAACTGTAATTTGAACTTTATGTTGTTGCAAACCAGCATTTTAGCCACAACGTGTTATGGGGACTTCCCTCTGTGTATAATATTTTCTCATTTTTCCATCTGATGATTGTATTCTGCATGAAAGTTAAAGTAATGGACTTGAGCATCGAATCAACCGAAAAGGACATCGAAACGAGGTTAACGAAAGCATGGACAGCTATCAATAGGCTATCGACTATATGGAAATCAGACCTAACCGATAAAATGAAACGCAGTTTCTTCCAGGCAGCGGTCATATCGATACTGCTATATGGATGCACTACATGGACGCTAACAAAACGGCTGGAGAAGAAACTAGATGGCAATTACACAAGAATGCTGCATGCAATCCTGAACAAGTCCTGGCAGCAACACCCCACAAGACACCAACTGTACGGCCACCTGCCCCCTATCACGAAAACTATTCAAGTTAGGCGAACCAGACATGCAGGACATTGCTGGAGAAGCAGAGATGAACTCATAAGAGATGTACTCTTATGGATCCCCACACACGGCCGCGCAAAAGCAGGACGACCAGCACGAACGTACATTCAGCAGCTATGTGAGGATACAGGTTGTTGTCCTGAAGACCTGCCTAGGGCGATGAACGATAGGGAGGAGTGGCGAGAGAGGGTCAGGGATATCCGTGCTGCCAGCACGATATGATGATGATGATACCTGCTGTACTGTAGTGGTATCAAGCACTTGTAAACTTTTCTCATTTGAACTTAGCTTTTTATAATATATATATATATATATATATATATATATATATACACACACATAGAATTAAATCTGAATCATGATCAACTTTATAAAGTCGAATAACATTTCCATCTAACAGACCACAACTTCAACAGAAATGTTAAATTCACTCTGATAAACTTTTTCCTATCTTTATTAAACACCAGATCAATTTTGGAAATCCATGAAATATCTTAAAAACCCTTGCCCCAAATTGACTCAACAACAGATTAACTCTTGTTCCTCCTCCTCCTTCTCAAAAAAAAAAAAAAAAAAAAAAAAATTTAAAATTTAATTTTCAAATATTTATACTTTCATTTATTCAATTTTAAAAATATGAAAAAAAAAATCATCCCCTTTTATTGATTGATCTTCCTACTTGATGACATCTTTAAGATTTAAAAAGAAAATAAAAAAAAGACTTCCATATTTGAAACTATTTATAAAATCTTTCTGAGTTAGACAATGAAGTCATTAAGTTAAAATTCAAGTTTCAAGAATTCATGAAGTTAATCTCTTGGTATTCATAAATTTTGAAATATAAACAGTCATGAAATAAAACATCCTCTGAAACTGGTCAGAATTAACAAATTTATAAACATTAATGTCTATTCTTTTGTTCTTTATGTGTTTATTATATGATATGCGCGGATTCAACAGCTACTAGACTTATGATAAACCAGGATAAAATTCTGATGTTTACTAATTGGTTAAAACTAATTCCTTTTTCTGATCTGTTTTTTCTCACTTGGGTGACTTTAAGAAAATTCTTTATTTCCTACTAATGAATTTTTTGTTGTGTCAGAATGATAAACTTCATTTGACTCGCACCAAAAAACAAAACAAAATTGCATCTTATAATATTGATTGAATATTATGAGCACATTTCGCGAATACCGCAATAATATTGTTAACTGTGATAATTTTGGTTATAATAGTTTTAATATGAAATTTTCATACTATTACTTCTCTAATACACTCTCACATATCCAAGATGCCTATGTTAATTTTAACCAAACATTTTATATCCTCCATTCATTGCACTTATTTCCTCTGAATAATTTTGGAAAAGGTTCTGTTTGATGGTGGAAAAAATTTGGTACTAGAAGGATTTTGTTTTTAACCATAAGATTATAAAAAAAAATCATATCTTACTTTTTCAACAATACAAAAGGAAAGATTTAATTTTAAAAGACACAATTTGAGTAGAATGAAAAATGCCATGTCCCTTCAAAGACTTGGGTGATTACGACCCTCCACAGCTTCCTATATCAATAAACTGCACTTTATCATGTCTGTTCCAAGTAGAGATAGTGGAGTGTTTTCCTGTTGCCTTCTCCACAATTTGGGTCTAGAGTTTTCCTTCTCTTAGACTGGTTGGCCACCATCAAGGCCAGAGAACCCAATCATCCTATAATCAAATTATGATAGTTTTTATCAAAAAGTATAAACAGTTGGAAGTACTCATGGTATAATGGTAATTGAACTTGGCTATTCATGTTCAAATCTTGAGTAAATCTGTTTGCATTTCACATAGGACTAATACTCTGAGGAAAGGTATGAAATCAAGTATTCTTTCTTTAGATATGTTTAAATAAGAGGGCAGACTGAGCTCTTTAACCATGATATGGCAACTGGTCGAGTAGAAAGAAGACTCTGAATTCAGGAGTCATACCAAAGACTCAAAAAATGGTACTTGATGCCTCCTTGCTTAACACTCAGCATTATAAGGTACGGATCAAGGGTAAAGTGGAGCAATCCAGGGAAAGGAGTTGCGCCCTCCCCTACACCTTGGTGTAGTAAGTTATCGAAAAGGGAGCCTTCGGGTCACCCTCGACTATGGTCGCCAACTTTACTTTTACTTATAGGTCTGGAGAGAGATGAGCTCCATCAGGCTATTCCTGTGCAAGACAGGCTACATGAGTAGCACCCCCACCTCACAACCAAACCAGGTAAACGGATCAGTGTCATAAGTCAATTGCAAAAATCTGTGTCATAAACCTGTACCCACCTCCCCAACAATATCTGATTTCAGTTCTGTATTCATGACAGCTCACCCATGATTTGTGTGTGTATATATATATATATATATATATATATAATATCTACCAGCATTCATGGTATCAGAAAAAAAAGCTAAAAACCCCCGCCAGGAACAAGAGATAAAAGTATCTCGAATCACCGCCTGGGGGAAAAAAGAAAAAATTATAGGTCAAAAAGAAAAAGGCCAACCTCATCCGACCCCTTGAAAAAAATCAAGGGATACGCAGTCAGTTGGTCAAAAGAAAACTAAAACCTTCCGCGAATCCTGCAATGCTACAATTACAAAAGTGCTCAACACAAGTGGAGCCAATTATAAAATTAACTTAAATCGCGAGTCGGTAATCTTCTACTAAAGTTTCACCTTATCGGATCATCAGGAAGCCTAACTCCAACTAATGCTAAAGGAGAAAACGCCGTCTTATATTCACCAAAAACCCACCTAGCTTAGAATTTACATGATAAAAAAATAAAAAATATAAAATAAAAAATATATAAAATAAATAAATAAAAAACCTTACTTTTATTAAAGTTATTAAATTTTAGTAAAGTCGGATAAGTCGGGCAATTTGTATGAAATAGAAAAGGGAAAATATAAGCAAATGATGCTTAAGGAGGTGGTTAAGAATTATAAGAAAGCACCACCAGATCTTGAAAAAGAGTTGAATAGTGAGGCAAAAATGTTGGCGCATAGACTAGGTATTGTAGATAGAGTGGAAAAATACAATACCAAGAATTGTTTCATTATGATCAAGGACTACAAAAGTGATTTCAAGACTAATCCTGAATATAGGCTTATTAACCTGGCCAAAACACAGATAGGTAGGGTTAGTAAAATAATCGTCCAAGAAATATGTGATTCGCTTAGGCTGGCATTAAATATCAACCAGTGGCGGTGCACAAAAGATTGTATTAAGTGGTTTGAGGAATACGAGAAGAATGATAGGTGCTCCTTTATCAAATATGATATTAAGGATTTTTACCCTTTGATAACTGAAAGGACATTGGATAGAGCATTAGATTTGGCTAAGGAATATATGGTGATACCTTTAGACAAGGTGGAGATAATTAAGCATTGTCGTAAAACATTGCTATACTATGAAGATAGTATATGGATAAAAAAGGGGAGGGTGGAAATTTCGACGTTTCAATAGGGGCATATGATGGGGCAGAAATTTGTGAGCTCATTGGGTGTGTATTATTGTATAGTATTAATAAGATTATGGACCCAAGTAGCCATGGGCCTTATTGTGATGATGGTTTGATTATTGTGGATAAAAGCACACCGAAGAAATGTGATGGTATTAGAAAAAGATTGTATAAGCTGTTTGATGAGTTTGGATTTAGGTTAGATATAAGGACGGACCTAAAAATTACTGATTATCTTGATGTTACTTTAAACTTATATAGTGGAACTGTATCTCCGTTTAGAAAAAGGAACCAGGATCTGCGTTATGTGAATAGGGGATCCAATCACCCAACACAGGTATTTAAACATGTACCTAAGGGAATGACAGATATAGGATCAATTTAGAATATCGGGATAGGGAGGAAAGTAATACACAAAAAAGGAGAAATAGACCTAGGAAAATTTTATGGTTTAATCCCCCTTATAACATGGAGGTAGTCAATAACTTAGGGAAAGAATTCTTTAAGTTATTAAAGATATTTCCCTAGTGGGAGCCCGTTACATAAGATATTTAATAAGAATTGTGTTAAATTAAGTTATAGTTTCATGCCAAACATCAATGGCATAATAAACAAGAGTAATATAGCTAAATTAAGTAAGAAAAATAAGGGGATTGCTAAATGTAATTGTAGGGATAAGGTTAGATGTCCGCTGGAAGGCAAATGTAAGCAAGAATGTGTAGTGTATAAAGTGGAAGTATATAGTGATCCGAATAATAAGAGAAACAAAAAGATATACTTTGGGTCGACGCAAGGGGATTTTAAGACTAGGTACTATAACCATAAAATGAGTTTCTCACACGAGAAGTATAGGCATAGTACTACGTTATCTAGTTATGTGTGGGAGCTCAAGGATAACAAAGGGATAGATCCTATAATGAAATGGGAAGTAATAAAGAAATGCCATAAATATAGGGCTGGGGATAGGAGTTGTCTGCTTTGCATGGAGGAAAAATTAGCAATAGCGTCTTGTAAAAGTAGGGATATGTTAAACTAAAGATCGGAGGTGTTAAATAGTTGTAGACACAAAAGGGCGTGGTTGCTCTATAATTAGGGATAGCTTTCAGAGATTTTTTTTTTTTTTTTTTTTTTTTTAAATAAAAGTAAGGTTTTTTATTTATTTTATATATTTTTTATTTTATATTTTTTATTTATTTATTAATTTTTTGTTATGTAAATTCTAAGCTAGGTGGGTTTTTGGTGACTATAAGACGGCGCTTTCTCTTTTAGCATTAGTTGGAGTTAGGCTTCCTGATGATCTGATATGGTGAAACTTTAGAAGATTTCCGACTTGCGATTTAAGTCAATTTTATATATATATATATATATATATATATATATATATATATATATATATATAATTTTGCCATCCACAGACAGTTTCGTTGTATCACAACTCTTCAGTGTGGCTAGACACATAGGATGCTTGAAGCTGGGATCGAAACCCGCCCAACTTTACATTAGACTTGGTATCAGACTGCTCGGCCAACAAGTGTACTACGTCAGCTAGGGAATTAATTATAAGGTAGTAAGTAGCAACAACAGCAGCAGCATTTGTTTGTTTACATTTTATGCTTTACCGGATACTAGTGTGTTCAATTTGTTCAAAGTTTTGCATTATGCAAGCGGCAGCTGTAAATTCCTTTGCCAGTGTGCTCAGTCCCCATGGAGAAGCATATATATTGCTATCCACAGACACTGTTTCAATGTATCACAACTCTTATGTATTTCTAAAAAAAAAAAAAAAGAAAGAAAAAGGTCCACAAATGATTTCAAATTTGGTATTTAGGTATTTCATTATCTCGTGTATGTTTGTGCAACATGTTTTGGACATTCCAGTTTTCTTGAGGCGTTTAGATTTTTGTGTTGAATTATCTTTGATAGAGGGAGGTTTATCGATTGTTCTGGTTAATTTTTGTTGACTCCAGGTCTAATGTCTCTGATCGTCTCATTAGAATTAATTGTCCATGTTTTTTGTTCTTTTTTTAAAAAAAAATTTACCTCCTCTTATGTCTAGTTTATGCATGTACCTTTTTTTATTATTATTATTATGTGTATATATCTATGTATGTTGTGTGTGTGTGTGAATCCAATGGATGTGTGTATTATTTGTATTTGTGTGTTTTGGTGACTTGTGCGTGTATGTGTGTATCTTTTGGAAATTTTTTTTTTATAGTTTTAGGAAATGATGGATAGACTGCTTTAAGAAATGTGAAATGTTTTCAAATTTTTTCACTTTTGAAGTATGTACTTGATACATAAATATGAAAAACAAAAAAAATTTTTTTTTTTTTTTCTTTTTTTAAAAACAAACTTACAAAAACTAGCTGAAATACCCATCTACACTAGGTACAATTACAAGTAAAAACTTGTGACATTTCAGCACTGATATAGACATTCCTATTTTGTCTATTTATGCTTCTGCCTTTGCATGTCTTCAGAAATATTTTAGTCATGGTTTTAAGGAATAATAAAGAGACTGTTTTAAAAAAATGTTAAATATTTGTAGCTGAGAAATTTTATAATTTTAACTTTTCTTTTTACTTTTTTTTTCTTTTTATTTTTATAAATTGAAAATTCATGAGTATGAAAAATAAAGCTGTCATAATAAAGATAATTGTTTCTTGATTTCTTAAAAAAATAACTTTGTAACATAAAGAGCAAGTTGAAGTACCCACCTTCACTGGGTAATATGCCAATATTTGAAAGTGAAAATGTATATAGACTCCAATATTAGATAATGACTTCACTTTCCTGAAACTGAAATTCCCCTCACATTCATATTATGATTTGCTAAATGTCATATCATAGTGAGGTTTTTGTTATGGTAATATTGTTAAAATGTCCTTAGAATAAAGCAATTTCCTGTCCAGTCTTCATAATGATAATGTGGCATATGTGTTCACAGTGACATGGCATCAAAATTTCTCGAGAGATAACTATCGAACGATGATGAGAGATTACTTCCCTATATTCATTTCTTTGTGTAATTATTTATAAATGCAAATAAAGTGAAATTAACATTGGCAGAAGGCAAGATGAATTCGTAGCAATTATGGAGAATCAAATGCAGCCTTGCTTAATATTCAGCATTATAAGGTAAGGGTAAAGTGGAGCAATCCAGGGAAAGGTGTTGCGCCCTCCCCTACACCTCTGTGTAGTAGCTATTGAAAAGGGAGCCATTGGGTTGCCCTCAATTACGGTCACCAACCTTTACTTTACTTACTTTATATTGAGACTCGGACAGAACATTTGTTTGAAAAACAAAATCATATTGAATATTTCTAGAGGTAACAAAGGGGAATAATTACATATAAATATTCTATCACATGTGCTCACACACAAACACGCACACATGCACGCACACACACACACACACACACACACATTTATTGATTAGAAGATTCAAATTAGTCAGTTTCTGGTAAACAAATTTATTAATCTTTTAACTGAAAATATATGTATATAACTGATAAAAAGCTTTAAAATAAAAAACATTCCTTTTGATTTTTAGCTATCATAAATGCATTTTAAAACATTTTTACTTCTAAAACAAAACATTTCTTTGAAGACTCCCCCCCCCTGAAGAAATTAAGAAAAAAAGTATGCATTTCAAAGAATCATTTTTTTCCTTAAATGCTAGAGATCCTTGGGATTATAATTTAAAAGCAACATATTCTTTTTGTTTTATCTGATAAAATCAGATGCTAAATCTAAGAAGTCTCATTAAACATTTATAAATTGTGAATATATTCCATAAAAAAACAGGTGAAATACTGTCTTTGCTAAGATACTACTGCATTTAATTAGCCTCATTTCAAACTTGAAAGCTAATAAAAATAAATAGATAAATAAGCAGTAAAGTATAATATAGAAAATAAAGAGAAGCAATTTTTGAAGAAATGAATTTGTTAAAGGAAAAAAAAAAAGGTGATGAATAATCTTCAAACAAACAGGTGTATAAAAGATAAATATTTAATATTACCTTTTCTGTGCTTTTAACATGGACTTCTAATTTAATAAAAAAAACATTTTTCCGATTCAGCATCTAACTTAAAAATATTGTGTGATCAGTTTCTGCTCTTCTCGCAATCATTATAATTTCTCGAGGGAGATAAGCATTAAATGTTAATTATAGAGTACTTCCTCTTATTTATTTACGATTAATCATAGTGAGAATTCTAATAATAGGATGTGATATATTAGTTCAATGAACACTGAAGATAGTCTTTAAGTTAATAAGTGTCCAGTCAATAGGGTTTATAATATGCTGACTGTATCCCTTGCAGACCCTCCCCACCAAAAAAAAAAAGTGTCCTGGGTATGACACTGAAGCACATCTGGTGTTGAGGCTCCAGTTCTGGACATTTGGGGAGTGTGGAGTCACCCTTCCATTGACATTACTCCAAAGTCTACTCTGACTTGGAGTGGTAGTTACATTTTATAAAAAAAAATAGCATGGGGATACCCTGGCTGGAATTTAAACCAGCTTGGTATATTTTTATTTACCTAACCTCTCTATCAAGGACAGAATAGGACACAAGATCTGTTTAAAAATTATTTGTAAAGCTGGTTTGAATTCAGAGTTTTCCTTCTCTTTGACTAGTTGACTTGCTAAAGCACCCATAACTGGGGGGGGGATGGAGGTAGGAGAGTAGACGGGTTCAGTAGACAAATTCACTTACCTAAGAAGCAGTGTCGCATCAACCGAAAATTACATCGACACGAGGTTAACAAAAGCATGGACAGCTATCAATAGGCTATCGATTATATGGAAATCAGACCTAACCGATAAAATGAAACGCAGTTTCTTCCAAGCAGCGGTCACATCGATACTGCTATATGGATGCACTACATGGACTCTAACAAAACGGCTGGAGAAGAAGCTAGATGGCAGTTACACAAGAATGCCGCGAGCAATCTTGAACAAGTCCTGGCGGCAACACCCCACAAGACACCAACTGTACGGCCACCTGCCTCCTATCACGAAAACTATTCAAGTTAGACGAACCAGACATGCAGGACACTGCTGGAGAAGCAGGGACGAACTCATAAGTGATGTACTCTTATGAACCCCCACACATGGCCGTGCAAAAGCAGGACGACCAGCACGAACATACATTCAGCAACTATGTGAGGATACAGGATGTCGTCCTGAAGACCTGCCTGAGGCGATGAATGATAGGGAAAAGTGGCGAGAGAGGGTCAGGGATATCCGTGCTACCAGCACGACATGATGATGAAAATGCAAACAGTTTCATTTAGGATTTCAGCTTAAGTTTCTCGTTCCATTTTCTATGACAATGACTTTTATGCTTGGTATGTTTTGATTTATGTATATATTAACCAACCCCTCCGCACAAGCAGGATGTGACACAAGGTCAATTTTTTATGCAGAGTTTAATAGGTTTGAATCCAGAGCTTTTCTTCTCCTAGACTAGTTGCCATACCAAAGTTAAAGTGCCCAGTCTTGCCCTTCTATTTTACACATAGCTGGAGGATGAATAGTTGGATTCATACCTTTCTTAAAGGTATTAGTGCTATGTGAAATGCAAACAGCCTGGCCCAGGGATTTTGAACTCTGGTCACAGTTTTCATTTCTGAGTCGACTTTGGTATATGTAGAAGCACTAATACTGGCTGCTTGGGTTCTAAGGGTAAAAAAAAAAAGGAAAACAGCTTGTAGATAGTTTTTGCTTCTTTGTTAAAAAAATTTTGGAAGCAAGAAATTCAGTATTACATATTCTATTTTTTATATTTTGGGGTTCTTCATTATTTCTGAATTAAATCTTAAATTGTGTGAAATACTCACAATGATGTTTAAATATTTAGGAATACCCAGTTGGTTCCTCTATAAAAATGATTACATAGATAAACTTGCATTTTGGTTATAAATGTCAAGTTGAATTGTGACTGAAAAGTTAATGTCAAATCTTTTTTATTTTCCCCCTTTTCTTTCTGAATTTACTAAAGTTACAATTAATTTGTATTGACTGTGACACTTTGGAGTCAGCTGTCATTATTACAATGTTATTTTGGATTGTTTTCTCCCATTGAAATTGCTAAAGAGTCAAAAGGTCATGATGAGGAGAAATGAACTCGATGGAACATTCAAGATTTTTTTCTTCTCAGCCAAATTTTGAGAAAAACAAACAGTTCACTTTCAGAGAAAATATTAACTGATTTCAGCTATCATTTATCATTTTCTTTTTTAATGTATATCCTTAAAAGAAAAAAGTGAAATCAGTTAATATTTCCTCTGAAAGTGAACAGCTTGTTTTTATTTATATATATATATATATAATCAAGTTGTGCTGCTAGTACAGATTTCTCCATCTCTCTTCATCCAATGCTCCTGCTAGATCTTCCAGGCTTCATCCCATGTCTGCCTGGAGCTGTTCTAGATAAGTTCTTGTTGGGTGACCAATACTGGCACATCCATGTGAAAGGATCCGTAAGAGAATGTCACTTATGTGTTTGTCCTTGCTTCTCCAGCAGTGTCCTGCATGTCTTGTTTGTCTTACTTGGATGGTTTTATAGATGGCAGGTAAGTGGCCATCCATTTTGTGGGTGTTGCTTCCAAGATTTGTACAATGTGACTCATAGCATTCTTGTGCTGTCCCTGTCTAGCCTTTTTTAATGTTTTGTCAGTGCTCATGTGGTGCATCTGTACAGTAGTATTGACACATCTACTGTTTGGAAGAAATCTAGTTTTATTTTATTGGAAAGATCAGACTGCTATATGATTGATAGCCTGTCAATAGCAGTCCATGCCTTTTGCTAGTCGCATATTGACTTCATTTTCAGTAGATGAGACACTTGCTGAGTGAGGTACGTGAACTTGTCTATCAATTACGCAGGACCACCATTTAGACTGGAGATGGCTCCTTTTCGATTAAAACATGTACTCCGTTTTGATTGCATTCATGTGGAGGCCGATGTCTCCTGCTCCAGGTTATGCAGCAGATTCAGCTTATGTAGGTATATTTGCAAGAAGCACTATATCATCTGCATAGTCTGCATCCATTTAAGATTCTGTGGGATATCTGCTTTTTACTTTATTTAGTGTAAAGCCAGTTTTAAAATTTTTTATTAGATCTATCGATGTTCGAAATAGGTAGTTTTGGCAGATTATAAACAGATATTCTATATCTTGTGAGTGAACTTTTGACTTTCGTGTTTCTGCAAAGAATCATTATGGTTATAAGTTTCTTTGGGAAGACAATAAGCTAGAAGTATTTACTCCATCTTTCCTCTGTGTATGGAATCAAATGCTTTGGAGAAATCTACAAACACAACAGTGTTGCCTTAAGATTTTTTACATGAACTCCTTCAATGATCCAATGGATTGTTAGAATCTGTGATGTTGTGGATAGATTTCTCTGAAAACCGTTCTGATTGTTCCTAAGAATTTTCTTAATTTCAGGTTCGATGTGATTGAGAAGCAGAGTATTATAAATCTTAGCCGCTATAGAGGTAAGAGTTATGCCTCTGTACTTCTTGGTGATTCCAATATCATTTTTCTTAGAAAAGAGGAGGATGTAGCCTTTTCTCTATCTTTCTATTGTGTTTTGTTTATATTTAATGTTGCAAAATCAAAGTAGTAGTAATCAAATTTTCTTGTCTTCCATATTTCTGGGGGTATTTTGTCAAGGCTGGCAGCTTTTCTGCTTTGAATTTTTGTCAGTGCTCTGTTAAGTTCTTGAGTAAACTGTCCTAGTTTGAAGTTTAGTTGCGACTTTAGGGGAGTTTCCAAGCAGATTCTTGAAATGTTCTTTTCACATCTGTATTCATTTTTCTTGGCTGATAGTTTTTAGTTTTGTTCTTGAGGTGGTCTTCCTTTTGCTCACTTCATTTACTACCTGCCATGCTGTGATTGTCTATCTTCTACCAATTTTTTTTTATTTTATTGATATGACTTTAAATGTATTCTTTTTGTTCTGTTTGGTATGTGTGAGTTCTCTTTGAGCCTTAAGTTTCTGCACATTGGCATTTGTTGGGTTTCTTTTATTTCATAAGGATGCTTTTTTCACATTATCTCATTTTTTTTTTCCTAATTGCTAGTGTCACTCATGAAACTCAACAGTTAGTTCTTGGTTTGGTTGGTATGCATTCTGCTGCGTGGGCATTGACGAAGTTTGTCATTTGGAGTAAGTGTTTCAGATATTTCTTGAAGAGTATCAAATTTGTTTCTTACAGTTACTGTATATTTATTGTTAATATCTCTCTTGTTAAGTGAGGACCAGTCGTAGTGTGTGGTTTTGGCTGTTTGTCTTATTCCTGCGTAGGTTCAGGAGTATCCTTGCTGTGACAATTCTGTGATTGGAAGATACTCTTTCAATGAAGGAGTATGCCTCACAGTTAAGAGTGCTATCAATCCATTTCTTGTTTATGAGGATGTAATCTATCTATGCTTTAGCATTATTTGCGTAGGAGTAGGCTTATAGTTTTCCTCTCCTTTTTTGGAATTTAGTATTAAGGTGACATTGTTGCAGGAGTACTACAAGGAGACACACTAGCCCCGTACCTCTTTATCATCTGTCTAGACTATGTGATTAGGACTTGGATCGACAAAATCAGAGAAAATGGCTTCGAGCTGACTAAGAGAAGAAGCAAAAGGTACCCCGCAAAAACAATCACGGACGCCGACTATGCTGATGACTTGGCGTTACTGGCGAATACGCCTAATCAAGCAGAGACACTACTACATAGTCTGGAACGAGCCGCAGCTGGCATTAGCCTCCATGTCAATGCGCACAAAACTGAATATGTGTTACAACCAAACGGGCAACATTGCCACACTAGATGGAGCCTCTCTGAAACTAGTAGACAAATTCACCTACCTAGGAAGTAGCGTCTCATCAACCGAAAAAGACCTCAACACACGACTGACGAAGGCATGGACGGCTATCGATAGGCTCTCGATCATATGGAAATCAGACCTAACCGATAAAATGAAACGCAGTTTCTTCCAGGCAGCGGTTGTGTTGATACTGCTATATGGATGCACTACATGGACGCTAACTAAACGGCTGGAGAAAAAACTAGACGGAAATTACACAAGAATGTTGAGAGCAGTATTAAACAAGTCCTGGCGACAACACCCCACGAGACACCAACTATACGGACACTTGCCCCCCATCACGAAAACTATACAAGTTAGACGAACCAGACATGCGGGACACTGCTGGAGAAGCAAGGACGAGCTCATAAGCGATGTACTCCTGTGGACCCCCACATATGGATGTGCAAAAGCAGGACGACCAGCACGAACTTACGTACAGCAACTATGTGAGGACACGGGATGTAACTCTGAAGACCTGCCGGAGGCGATGAATGATAGGGAGAAGTGGCGAGAGAGGATCAGAGATATCCGTGCTGGCGGCACGACATGATGATGATGATGATTAAGGTATGTTAGCCTGTTTGCAATTGAGAAGTCTGTTAGATATTCTCCATTTCTGTTTGACTAGTTGTGTTAGCAGAATGTTGTTTTTCTCCACTGATGATTATAACATCGTGTTTGGGAATGCTACAAACAAGGGAAGATTGCTCGTAGAATGTGATAAGGTCTGTTTCATCGCTGGCATTAGTGGAACTGTGCTGATTGTTGTGCAGGGGTTGCTGTTAAATGAAGCATTCATTCTGTTGTATTTTCTCAATGCTATTCAGTGATTTTAGGGCCTGAGGACCGAGAAACATTCATACACCACTTATGACATTGATAATATTTTTCTATGCAGATGCTGAGACAAATGTTCATCCATTGCTAGGATCATGGTATTTTATTTTTGGTTCACTATGGTAGTGTCTATGTTCTTGTATGCATACTATGTCTTTATTATGCTCTGTCAGCTCAGCTAACTAGCCTATATTATTCAAAGTTCTAATGTTAAATGTTGCTATGTGTACTGGGTTTTCGCATCTAAGTAATTTTGGTTTGGATTTAAGTTTGAGTTACGTAGCGGTTTTTGTTTTCGAACACTAGGGCCAGAGTTTCAACCTCAGTGGAATACGCCCTTGTTTTCCCACTTGAAGGGCAATACAGTTTGGACATATGGTTTGAATTAGTCATGATAATCTTTCATTGGCTATTTTTTTTATCTCATCACCACCCTTATAGATAAATAGGTTTCCTGACAACTATTTGATACTGGCTGTTGACCTGTGATGTTCTTCCTCCCAGCATCAAGTGAAGCTTGCTGTTGACCCAACTTTGGATTCATCTACCTTACTTCACATCCACCATGCTGTTTCCCATGGCTTTTGGTGATGTATTTTTAGAATAGATTTTTTTTTGTTTTTAAACTTAACAAATCTGTAGGCCATGTGCATTTATTAAATATCCAGATAAAAGTTTAATCTTCAGGTTGCTGATTATCCAATTGAAAATGTTATACATAGAGTAGAAATATATAAGCGATACAAGGACTGCTTGAAAAAAATCCCTCGGTGCCTGTCAAATCTACCATTGCCAATGGTCCACCTTAGTTGAGAACTGTAATGTCTGGTGTATCACCACCAACAATGTTGTATTCTTTAAAAAAACACCTGCAGGGCCACCCATGTAGGGCAAATGGCACTGAAGGAAGAAGCAAAACACTGTGTTATCCGACCTACTACTGCTGCAACTGTACCTGCCAATCTCACTTAGACCTTATCAGCTACGAACAAGCCTGCAGTTAATGTGGACCACCTCTTTCTTGATCTTTGTTCACAAAGCCAAGTCATGATATATTATATTTGTATGTATTATTTTAAGACATAAAAAACAACTATAACTTGGATTTTCATGAGGTAGATTTTCTGGTGATTTACTTTCAACCACATCACCTGACAATCAACTTCATGAAACTGAGCTGCATATTGGTTTTTGTTTTATACTTTTAAATATCTTATTATTGTAGTATTTGCTCTGCACTATGTGAACTCTGAATTGTTTAAAAATTTTATAACAAAAATTATTTTATCCTCTCAAAAACGGCATGTCATTAAATATTTAGTGGCTGAAAAGTGAAAATTATAAGAACGTGTGATGTGTATAAAGAAATGTTTTAGTAAAAAAAGAAAAGTTTGCAAATAAACTAAACATAAGTCAAAAAGACAATTCATTAAGTGGAAACACACTGACTCTTTGGTAAAGAAAAGGTTCTGGCCATAAGAGTCGTTAAAGAAGGTCATACTGGCAGACTTCTGGAATATGAAAGGATTCTACATTGTTGATTTCTTTAAAAAAAAAAAAAAGTACAACTGTAAATCGCACTTTTTATTACCAACTAAAGTTCACCTTATTTATTGAATGACCATTTTGTGTGTGTGTGTATGTATGTATATATATATATATATATATATATATATATATATATATATATAGTAAATAATAGAAAAGAATCTGACAGTATGGAGAAAAATTGAACAACAAAATAATCTAAAAGTGAAGAATTGATTGCAAAGGAAAGCCGATGTTAAACCTTTCAGTTTTAATAAAACTTCATCAGGACTTTAGAAAGGATGATACTGAGTGTTGTTAGATCAACGATGGATGTTTGATAAAATACAACACTTGGTATCATCTTTTCTAAAGTCCTGATGGAGGTTTATTAAAACCAAAATGTTATTGTTGGCTTTCTTCACTTTTGGATTACTTTGTTTTTTAATTTTCTCTCTCTCTAACAACTTGGTGAGGATGTTAAAGAAAATTAGATTTGAATTTCTTGTTTTCTTTAATGAAGATTTAATTAAAACAAAATAAAGCAAATAAATTTGCTAAATGGACTTGTTTCTCCAAAGTCAATGCTTATCCATTTAAGGCAAGTTATAAATATCTTGTTACAAAATCTAAAACTATCTTGGCTCATGTTCCCCAATTTTCTCAGGGTGATACATAACTGTTTTGAGATAGAGGAAAATTTTTGTACTTACTCGACTGCAAACATTTGATGCATCTTGACAAAACATTGTTGGTAAAGTTAGAAGAATGTTGATAGTGATTAGAATCTCTAATTGTTATCTTTTTGTTTTTTCTTTTTCTTTTGTTTGGTGGAGTTTGAGGTCACACTATATTTTGTTCAGTTTTGGTTTTCTGTGCATGAGAATGCTAAATAAATGGTGGCAATATTGTTTCAAATTTAACAGTTACTCTTCATCTCTTTTCTAGCATCATGATGTATTTTTCTTATTTTTTGGGTTAAATTACTGCTTCAGGATATTGGCTTGTTATTGAGTAATTTCATGGCAAACAAAGTTTATTTATATGGTCAATTCATAGTGAATTCAATTTAATGATTATATGTATTTACTAAACCCTCCCCCCTCCCCTATGTGCAAGATGTGACGCAGTCAATTTTTTCAGTGGCATTTAACAGGTTTTCCTTCTCCTAGACTGGTTGCTATACCAAAGTTGAAGAGCTCAGTCTGCCTTATTTATCCATAGCTAGAGGGAGAATAGTTAGATTAATACCTTACCCAATGATGTTAGCATGATGTGAAAGGCAAACAGCCTTGTCCAGGATTTGAACTTTCTCATTGGAAATGGAGACAGTAACCAATGACCATGGGCACCTCGAATTATGTACAGGAGAAAGTTTATCTTCACAATCATTTTAAACAGATGGACATGTTATTATCTTGAACAAATCTGTTTGACCCATAGATGTGACCCTAACATCAAGATTACTCCAAATCAGAATGAAACTGGGAGTAATGGCAACAAAAGGGTAACTCCATACTAAGTAAAACATCAGAAGTGGAGCCTCGCTATTGGATGCAATTTAGTATCATACCCATTTTTATTTATTCATTTATCCTATTTACCCAACCCCTCCGCTCGGGCAGGATATGACACAAGGTCAATTTTTAAGCGGAGTTTAACAGGTTTGAATTCAGTTTTTCCTTCTTCTATACTAGTTGCCTCACCAAGGCTGAAGAACCCAGTCTGTCCTATTTACCCATAGCTGGAAGGAGAATAATTGGATTCATACCTTTCCCAAGGGTATTAGTGCTATGTGAAATGCAATCAGTCTTGTCCAGGATTTGAACTCGTGTCGCCGTGTCCATTTCCTACGACGATAACCATTACACCATGGACACCTCCTTTATTTATTCATTTATAGAGGTCAGTGTCTTACCCATCTGCAAGTGATACACTTTGCATATTCTTGTCCCCACTGACAAGGTGGTATTTCATATTGGATATTTTAGATTTGGTTTTTAGATTTCATGATTTTATTACTTGTATTAAAAAGTTTATGGATATATTTGAATTTCTATGAGATTATATTTTTTTTTTTTAGAATAAAAGAAACTAAGTAACATAGTTACTATAGGTATTCTTTAATTATTACATTTTTTTGTATATATATTAATATTCTCAGCACTTTTGCCTAGGATAAGTCTGTAGTATCTGTTTGGGATCAGTTCATATCTGTGGAAATTCCGCAATTTTAAAAACTGTAAGATACAGAATTTACAGATGAAGTTGGTGACCGTAGTCGAGGGCTACCTGAAAGCTCTCTTTTCAAGGGCTACTACACCTGGATTGCTCCATTTTTACCCTTGAAGCGTACCTTATAATGCTGAGTGTTAAGCAAGGAGGCATCAAGTACCTTTTTTTTTTTTTTTTTTTTTTTTAGTTTTTGTTATGACTTGACCTGAGATTGAATGAAAAAAGAGAAGAACCAGATGAATAAATTTATAGATGATTACTTTTATTCAAAAATATTTAAATTTCTGTTCAATTAGTTACAACTTGCAGCAAAATGGCTTTCATCTTCTCATTCCATGAGGAACAAATGTTAATATTCAAACTTTCCACTGAATTCAATAAGTCTGTTGACTTGATTTGATAGTACTTCATCAAATTATTTGGCTGTCTACAGAGGATAGACAAATATGTTTATTGATATAAAGTTTCAGTCGAAGGTGTTGCTCTGCTACATTTTGTGAACATTGATAATTTGAATTTGGTATTGTTGAGATGATGATGATAGTTAATATTTATGCATTGATAGATTGGTAAGTTTTGGGTAAGGAATGTGTGTATGTTTGTGTCTGAGTTTTTGATATAATTTCATTGTATTTTTCCAGTGATGTGTAAATTTTAACCATATGTGACAAGTGGCTTATTTTGGTTGTCTGTTTATTGTTCTAGATTATTACAGTGGTCAGGTTTTTGTTACAGTTTTCTTTCAAAGTATTAATCAATGATCTGAACAAATACTACCTAAGCTGATTATCATTAAAAAAATTGAGCTTTCTGATTTTTTTAACAGTTTCCAAATCTGATATTTAAAAAAATAACACAGAATAAAAATGTAAACTGAAATAATTAGGCTCTGTTTTAAAACAGTCCTTTTTAGCTGATTGATTTTAATGGCTTGTCAACTTGTCTTGGGTTATTTTATGCCTTGGTGTTAGGGAATCACATCCATTGTATGTTTATCTTCACATTTTTCTGTGTTGTTTCTTAAGAGTTTTTTTTTTTTTGCACATGGTCCTATCAAATAGGAACAATCTTTAAACAGATCTGTTTTTATTCATAGAATGGACTCTAACAGGTACTACAACTCTAGGTTAGAGTGGATCTAGGATTTATGGCAATGGAGGGGTACTCACACACTCAAGATCTCTTGCCTCACCATCATACCCAGAACACCATTTATTTTTTGGTGGAAGGTCTTACCCCTCTGTGGGAGGTGTGTGTGTATGATATATCCGGTATATCCTAAGTCCTGCTGACAGTAGTTTTTACCTGAGAAGTATACATAACAATTGGGTCATAGGAAAATCAAACTCTATAGATCTGAAGGAAAATTTGGGAATATTTTATTATAAATCACACACTTAGAACCAGAAGGTTCATCCCTCACTCTACAATATATATATATATATATATATATATATATATATATATATATATATATATATGCTCAAATTCATTTAACTTTTAAAATCCCATAACTTTAGATTTCAACTCTTTTACTGATACTCCTCGATCCATCTTATTTGCTTCCTGTATAGAGTAAGCCTTGAAGATTGTATAATGTTTTTCTAGAAATTATAAGATCCTGATATCTTTGGTTTTGAAGAAAATTAACTTTTTATAATATTTAGGAGGGATGTACTTCTTTACAAGTTCCAGTCTTATCAAAAGCGATTTTATTTTTTTAAATTTTCTAGTCTGCTTTGGTAAAGCTTTGATATGAGAGAGAAGATATTACTAAAATTCTCATTGTGTGTGTGTGTGTGTGTGTGTGTTTCTAACACATCAAAAATGGATCCCTATAATGAAATTTTTATTAAAGCTATAACAATTAAAATGCTCTAATTTAGAGAATAAAGCAATTTTCAGTCCAATTTTTTGTGAATGATAATTTTTTAGGATCTGGAATTTATACTGAGGATCCATTTTTTTTAATCATTCAGATCCTTTATATCAGAGAAAACTATGAAGTACTAATTATAATCCTTCAGCTTTGATTAAATAAAAGCATCCATATCATCATGGACCACTTCTAAAGTAAAGTTGGTGACTTTAGTTGAGGGTAACACAAAATGCGCCCTTTTCAATAGCTACTACACCGAAGTGTAGAGGAGGGCGCCACTCCATTCCCTGGATTGCTGCACTTTACCCTTGATCCTTACGTTATAATGCTGTGTTAAGCAAGGCAACATATACCATTTTTTTTTTGTCTTTGGTATGACTCGACCTGGTATTGAACCCTGGTCTCCCAGACCATTAATGAACAATCTACTCATTAAGCCAATGGCACACTTTTACTAAACGAAAACCCACTGAGTTCATGGGTTGCATTGTAAGTAATAAAATGAATAAAAGATTCATAAAATAAGGAACGTTTTGAAAATTTTTATATTATTCTTTGCTGCTTATACAGACCCCACCACTTAATTGTGACAGATGGGTATAAGTGCTTTTTTATTGTTATAACTGGTACAGTAGTTATTGAAGAGCCCCCCCCCCAGTGTCCATTTACCTTTTTGTCTGCAGTTCTCTCCTTTGTTTTATGCCCAAGTGTCCATTTACCTTTTTCTCTGCTGTTCTCTTCTTTGTTTTATACCCCAGTGTCCATTTACCTTTTCTCTGTTGTTCTCTCCTTTGTTTTATACCCAAGTGTCCATTTACCTTTTCTCTATTGTTCTCTCCTTTGTTTTATACCCAAGTGTCCATTTACCTTTTTTTCAGTTGTTCTCTCCTTTGTTTTATACCCAAGTGTCCATTTACCTTTTTCTCTGCTGTTCTCTCCTTTGTTTTATACCCAAGTGTCCATTTACCTTTTTCTCTTTTGTTCTCTTTGTTTTATACCCAAGTGTCCATTTACCTTTTTCTCTGTTGTTCTCTCCTTTGTTTTATATACCCAAGTGTCCATTTACCTTTTTGTCTGCTGTTCTCTTTGTTGTTTTTTTTGTTAACTTGGGACATTAATCACAAGTGAACAGCAATAAGCAACTTGTACTGAAATTTTAACTCGGCACATTTGTTCATTTTGAAACAGGAATAAATAAGTTAGTTGCATAATGATTGTGTGTTTTTTTTTTTTTGTTTTTTTGTTTAATGGCACATTAATCTTTTTAGATTATTTAATGCCAAAGCCATCCTTGTAGATAAGTTGTGGTACTTTTTAAACCATAGGTGGTGTAAGGATAAGGAAGTTTATACCTTTCCGAAATGTATAAGTCTGAATGTGAATTTAATAATATGACTTGAGTTTGAACTTGCTTACTAAGATGTCACCATCCAGTACAATAGCTACTATGCCATGGGGATTTCCCTCTACCATTCAGTTGGACAGAGTACAAAAAAAAAAAAAAAAAAAAAAAACAGACTAAGAAGCAACTACTTAAAAAATGTAAATATAAATGTGTAATGAACATAATTTCCTAACCTCGTGGCAGCTTCACATGCCATTAAAATCGAACTAAATTTATCCCTGGTATTAAATGTATACTATTTTATATATATATATATATATAGCTGCAGCATTTCCTAGTGGGAACTCTGACTGAGGTATTTTATTTATTTAAGTGCATCATATTAGCAAGCAGTAAATAGATAAACTTTAAAAAGTTATTTAAAGATTTATTAAAATGATATACAATAAAATTACTTGGAATTTATTGTAAGCTTTAACATAAACTCTAATAATCTATCAATAAATCCACCATTTGGATAACTTTGTTATCATACGGAACAAAATCTTTACACAAAGACTTTGGTGGTTTTAATTTTTTTTTTGCTTTCTTTTCTCTCTGACATTTGAATTGTCCTTTTTTTTTTTCCCTCTTCACAATCAAAACAGAATGATTCATTATTTATCTGAGGTGATGACTGGCCATAACATTCAAACACATACATAAATATGCATCTTATAAGCTGACAAATATCCTTGTATAAGGTGACAACTTCCCCTGTTGCGTATGCATCTCACGAGGTGACAACTTCCCCTGTTGCGTATGCATCTCACGAGGCGACAACTTCCCCTGTTGCGTATGCATCTCACGAGGCGACAACTTCGTATGCATCTCACAAGGCGACAACTTCCCCTGTTGCGTATGCATCTCACGAGGCGACAACTGCCCCTGTTGTGTATGCATCTCATGAGGTGTCAAATACACATTTTTATTTTTAAAAAGTTTCATTTCTTCTATTTTTTATATGGGCAATTATTCCCGATTTTTCTTTATATCTGTTTTCATTTGATTGGCTTAAACCTGAATATTTTGAATATACTGTTTTGATTGGATAATAATAATCTTGTCAGTCTCTGATGTGACCGTATCTTGTTTGCATTTGAGAACATAATAAAGGACTTATTTTAGTTTGATTTTTCTTCCATTAAATTTCTATTGTTCGTAAAGAAGAAAAAAAAAACGATTTCTTGTGGGGGGGGAAAAAAGGTTTACTTTTTACAGAAATTTTAAAGGTATTTGTCATGTGTGTTATTGCAGCCTAAGATCAATAAAATATCAAAGATTTATGTTATTAGTATTGATTTTTTTCTTTATTTATATTTTATTTTACTGTCAGTATAGAATGTAAGGAGGTTCAAGGTATCACACAGTTATTAATCTCTTAAAGATACATCTGTCTTGCTGAAAACCTTCCCTATGGGTGGGATTTACATAAACTGACCATAAATTTATCCGTCTGCCCAACTGTTTTTCTTAAAACTTATACGTTAGTAAACCTCATAGAGGGGTTAGCATTTATAGCCTCTTGGTGACCATCGCTCATACTACAAATATAGACACAATTTTTTCAACTCTTAATTTTTTTATTTTTTTTATTGACTGATGTGGGGGGGGGGGTTATAGAAAGAAAAAAAGTCAAAACTTTTGTTTCTGGTTCAGAATTTTTTGGCTAGATGTTTACTTTATATGGTTAAACAAAAAATATAAAGATTTTGTTTAGCTACCCTGATGGACACAAAATAATGATCCAAGTTTGCATTATACTGACACATTGTAAAATAAAACCCTCAAAATCTAATATGCTAAAAATATGCTCCAGGGCCAAGTCAGTCAAAAATAGAAAATTTGTTGATCATAGATTGAGTCATCTTTTGAGTTATTTGATGATAATAGACACACAAAAACGATATTTAATGAATTACAAGATTATACTTGCCAGGAATTGTCAATCAAAAACATTTTTTAGTGAAAAAATTAAAGCTCCTGAATGTAAATAGTTGTATCTCTACCATATACTTAGAAAAATGAACAATTGTTCATCTACATTGTCTTTGACTGGGTGTTTCTTTGTTTTTATTGTTTCTTGTACAGCCAACAGTTAATTTGGTCCACATTTTATGTCATTTAAAGTTTATTACCATTGAAAGATAAGATTTATTTCAGTGAAATTTATTGTTAGTAATATTCTGATTGTTTGAGAAGACAGAAGAAAGGTTTGGGTTATTTGTTTTATGGTATATCAACCCCATCGGTTGTCATTTAAGAATTATTCATATTTGATAGGACCATGTGCACGAGGTCGCCATAGCTTAGTAGCTAATGTACTGGTCCAGTCACTATTATATTCACTTTAGGACTAATACCCTTGGGAAAGGTATGAACCCCCTTATACTTCTCGGGTATGGTTAAATAGTATCACTACTGTTCTTCTACAAGGATGTCTTTGGCATTGAATAACTCACAAAGGTTGATACCCCATTAAAAACTTGCCCAGTCAGCTGGGGCTGTAGAATAAACCGATTGCTTCTCTGCAGAGGGGTAAGACCCCCCCCCCACAACGAGTATCCTGGATATGACTCTGATGGCGAGGTTCCAGTAATACTGGAGCTTTGGGGAATGCGGAGTACCCCTTCATTGCCATCGCTCCCAGGTCCACTCTGGCCCGGAGCGGTAACACCTGATAAGGATCCTATCTATGGGTTAAATAGAACTAACTGTATACTTATGCTAAACTGAATTGTTTGAATTAGAACTGATTGACTAAGCTGAATAGCTTGAAATAGAAATGTTTTTGACACTTAAACTATACTTACATTTAAACTGTGTGCTTATGCTAAACTGAATTGTTTGAAATGTAACTGTTTTTGACATTGAAACTGTACTTACACTAAACTGAATTGTTTAATATAGAACTGTTTTGACATTTAACTGTGTAAACAAAATCTGTACTTATACTAAACTGAATTAGCTGAATTAGAATTGTTTGAATAAACTGACTAGTTTGAAATAGAAATATTGTTGATAATTAAACTGTGTACTCATGCTAAACTGAATTGTTTGAAATAGAACTATTTGCATAAAAATAAATTTGGTGTTAAATAACCTACAAAGGTTGATATGCCATAAAACCGAAACAACCAACCAACAACAAAGAACAAAACAACCAAAATGACTAAGAGATTCAGTAATTAAGATTTTTACCTTGATATGCTTTTCTTTTAGTGATGCAATAAGTGTGAAAACTGATATCAATGACGCAAGATTTATCCAGGGTTGAATTTATGTTGATTACTATTAGATAACTTGTGTCGATGTTAGTGTGCCAGAAAATCATGTATTCAACTCTAGTCTTCCTGACTTCCTCTAAAAAGATATTACCTAAAAGAACATTGTCGCCATACTTTATTAGCTAAAATATAATATTCAAATTTAAATCTTGTAGTAATGAAAGACTTGTTTAATTATACAATAGTTGAGGTGTTAGATATTTAATGTTGGAATTGTAGATTGTTTGCCAATGGTCTGGGAGACTGGGGTTCAATCCCAGGTCGAGTCATATCAAAGACTAAAAAAATGGTACTTGATGCCACCTTGATTAACACTCAGCATTAAAAGGTATGGATCAAGGTTAAAGTGGAGCAATCCAGGGAATGAAGTAGCGTCTTACCCTACATCTCTGTTTAGCTGCTATTAAAAGGGGACCCTTTGAGTCGCCCTCAACTAGGGTTGCCAACTTTACTTGTGTGTGTGAATAATTCTTTTTAAAAATTTTATTTTATTTTAAAGTGTATTAGCACAATATACGTTTCAAAAAATAGGTATGCTTGGAAAAAAATCCTTTAAAGATCTTGTTGAATAATTTAGCAAAGAATGCTAATTCTGAAACCTGACAATTAAGTATCTTGGGGAAAAAGAAAGTCTGGATAGAATTTCTAAAGATTCTATGTGCCAATATTAGAATAATCATCCTTCAATTCTGAGGATTTGGAACAACAATTAGTAACAGACTTACAATGAGTTTCCTTTTTTTTTTTTTTTTAAATAAAACATCTAAAATGAGAATAACATTTTCTTGCCATTTTCATCTAAGAGAAAAAAATTATCAGTCTGTCTGGAGAATATGAAAAAAAAGTCTCAAACTTTAACAGAAACTTTCTGCAGTAATGATTATAGAGTCAACAAGAAAGTTTTCCTTTTCTGTTTGTCAAGTGTGTGTGTGTGTGTGTGTGTGTGTGTGATTCAAAAAGTTCTAAGCCTAATCCAGAAAGAACTATCGCTGAACATTCTAGGTGTGGTAACACATTACCTATATCAATAAAACTAGAAAAACTAATTTATGTGCAGGTGAGGCCCATACAAAGGTGAGGAATCTGAGACGGATAAAAGATCTGGGTGAGGTTTAGAATTTTTTGAATGACCCATGTGTGTGTGTGTGAGAAAGTGAAAGTGGTTCAATAAATAAGGGGAAGTACTTTTAAAAAAACCGAACTCTACATTGTTAGGAATTAGTTTATAGCAAACATCATTTTACTCTCATAGAAATATTTTTGAGGCTATTCAAAATGGTGCCAAATCAAACTAAATGCTCAAAGTTTTAACAAAGGTTTGATTTCTTTGTTTAATGGCGTATCAACTTTTATAGTTTATTTAATGCCAAAGGCATTCTTGTGGAAGAACAGTAGTGGCAGTATTTAACCTATAGTAGAGGGGGTGATAAGAGAGTTCATACGACTCCTATGAATATTATTTGGAAAGTGACTGTAAAAGATTTTTAATTTGCTATGATGTCGCAGTTCAGCATATTAGACACTGTGCTATGGAGACTCTCTTGAAGAAATGTTTGATGGCTGAGAAATGCTAATCATGTGAAATGTATAGAAGAATTTATGATGTGTGTGGAAAAACGTGTTTTAGTCAAAAGAATGTTCACAAATAGGTTAAAACTGATTTGCCACTGTGACCCCAGTCAAAAAGACAGTCTATGGATTAGAAACTCAAAATCTTTGGTTACAAAAAAATATTTGGGTGCAGCAGTTAATAAAGAAGGTTATTCTGACAGTGTTCTGGAACATGAAAGAACCCATCAATATTGATTTCCTTGAAAAAGATACAACTGTAAACAGTGCATCCTATTGCCAATTCCTAAGGCAAAATTCCTCATATTCATGGAATGAGCAGTGTGTGTGTTTGGGTTTTATGGCATTGCAAGTTTTGTAGATTATTTAATGCCAAATCCATTTTTATACAAATAAACAGTTCTATTTCAAACAATTCCGTTTAGCATAAATACACAGTTTAATTGTCAAAAACATTTCTATTTCAAGCTATTCAGTATAGTCAGACAGTTATAATTCAACCAATTCAGTTTAGTATAAGTATGGATTTTGTTTACACACCATTTAAATGTCAAAACAGTTATATATAAAACAATTCAGTTTAGCATAAGTATGCCATTTAAATGTAAGTAAATAGTTTGTCAAAAGCATTTCTACTTCAAGCCATTCAGCCTAGTCAAACAGTTTTAATTCAAACAATTCAGTTTAGCATAAGTACACAGTTTAGTTTTATTTGACCCATAGATAGGGCCCTATCAAGTGCTACTACTCCAGGCCCGAGTGGACCTGGGAGCAATGACAGTAAAGGGGTACTCTGCTTTCTCCAAAGCTCCAGCATTACTGGAACCTCACCATCAGATTGTTTAGTGTCATATCCAGGACACTCATTTGGGAAGATCTTACCCATCTGCAGAGGTGCAGTCAGTGTATTCTACCACTGGGTAATACACAGTTAAATGTAAAAAATTTATTTCAGATAATTCAGTTTAGCATAAGGACACAATTTAGATGTCGAAATAGTTCTATTTTGAGCAATTCAGTTTAGCATTAGTATGCAGTTTGCATGTCAAAACAGTTCTATTTAAAAAAAATTCAGTTTAGCATAAGTACACAGTTTAGTTCTATTTGACCCATAGATAAGACCCTATCAGGTGTTACCACTCCAGGCCAGAGTGGACCTGGGAGTGATGGCAATGAAGGGGTGCTCCGCATTCTCAGAATGTCACAATCAGATTGTTTAATGTCTCATCCAGGGCAGTCTACTTTCTACAGCCTGAGCGATGACTTGGCAAAGTGTGTGTGTATGTATGTATGTATGTGTGTGTGTGTGTGTGTGTATATATATATATATATATATATATATATATATACATACATACACACACACACACAGGAATGATAAAATTGTCGTCCTAAAGAAAACAATACTAGAGCTTTATTTTAAAACTTTTATTGAAATAATCAATTCAGGTAACTTGATTATGTAGTAGAGCTGACATCTATTCAGTGTAGCCACCTTCAGCCTCAATCACCGTCTCAATACGGATCCGGAACTGGGAACATGCCTTTTCCACAAGCGCTGGTGGGACCTCTGCGAATACTCAGTGGATGGTGGCGATCAGGCTGGCTTTGGTGTTGTGGGTGGTCATGTTGGTGATGTTCTCGACGTATGACCAAACAAAGTAGTCCAGCGGGTTTGGGTGGGTGGGGGTCAGTGAGAGAAGGGGGCAAAGTCGTAGCACTCCTTCTGAAGCCAAGCCTGGGTCTCTTTGGACTTGTGGGCCAGCGCCGAGTCCTGCTGCCACACCCTGGGTCTGCCACCGGCCACCTGATTACACCAGGGGATCACCACGCTCTTCAGCACATCCAGGTACACTTTGGTGTTGACTTTCAAGCTGACTTCGAAGATGTGAGGAGGCATGATATGGCCCTCACTTGAAACCGCACCAAAGACCATAACTGTAGCCATCCGAAGGGTCGTCCGATGCGTTGAGCTGTGCCCTCAAGTGTTGAACCATCCGGATTTGCATTTTGAGGGTGCTAGCAATGGTCCTGTTGTCATAACTTGGATCAGTAGAGAACATGAGTTGTACAGCAGTGCATCTCCGATCTCGCTCGTTGAACATTATGTCGCTTTCAGACATGATAGAAGGCTCCTATCGCTCTTGGGATTTGTATACAACTGGCCAACTAGTAGATGGTCTGTAACAAAAAAAGAAAACCGGTTTTCATTAAACAGAAATGGAATCATGATGTCTTTTCTAGGATGACAATTTTATCAATCCACCCTGTATATAGTGTGTGTGTGTGTGTGTGTGTGTGTGTATATACATATATATATAGTGTGTATGTATGTATGCATATTTACCAACCCTTCTGCTCGGGCAGGATATGACACAAGGTCAGTTTTTAAGTGGATTTTAACAGGTTTGAATTCTGAGTTTTCCTTCTCCTAGACTGGTTGCCTTACTAGGCTGTAGAACCTTGTCTGCCCTACTATTTACCCATAGCTGGAGGGAGAATAATTGGATTCATACCTTTCCCAAGGGTATTAGTGCTATATGAAATGCAGTTCGCCTGGTCCAGGATTTGAACTCGTGTCGTCGTGTCCATATCCTAAGACGATAACCATTACACCATGTATGTATATATATATATATATATATATATATATATATATATATATGAAATATCAAGCATTGTTTTGGATAAAAGTATCATTCTTATGTAAATTTTTTTAAAGAAGAATTATTCAAGAAACATCTTGGAAAATTTTTTCTTCAAATAAGCATGTTTCTACTCCTTCTAAATAGTAGGTCAGTCTGAGCGCTGTTTTCTTGTTGATATACAAACTGGTTTAGGAGAAGACACTCTGAATTCTACACCAAGGGATGTATGTGGAGCTTGTAACTCTCTGCATTAATATGAAGAAAAAAACATTTATTTCATGCAAAATAAACCTCTATTTAAAAAACAACTATCATTATATTCTTGATTAGTATGCAATAATTGTGGGCTTAAAATAACTAATGGTATGGATAATTCAGTTTAATCAACTGTTGTCAAGATATACAAGGGAGATTACATCCCTGGGAGAAAAAACAAAAGGGAGGTCTATATGACCCATATTAGTATCAGTTACTGAAAGACCAAAGCCCTTTTGTGGAATGACAACTGTTGTCTTTGTCCAGGTAGAAGTCCAGCTTCACATAACATAACCTGAATGCTCATTGATATAAGATCATAAAGTTAAATCATGTTAGTTCATTTTTTGGATCATATTTTTGGAGCCCATATCTATAAGAAAGACATAAAAAAAGTTTCAATGACTATTATTATGTCGATGGATCTCATGGTTTCATAGAAATGTACACAGTGAGTCGAGTTCAAATCTTGGATGAGGTTGCATTTCCCTTCCCATTTATATCCTCAGTAAAGGTTTGCATCGCATCCACCTGTTCTCCCTTCAACTATAGTTGAATAGTAGGGCAGACTGGATCCTTAATTTTGGTATGGTAACCAGTCTAGGAGAAGAAAAACTCTTTTTAGTCCACCTGTTAAACTCTTTAAAAATTTACCTCATGTTATATCCTGCTTATGAGGAGGGATTAGATAACTACATACAATGACTAAAGTAAGATTCCTGAGGCTAATACCTCAGGAATCTTGTAATAATTATATTCATTTTCAATTTATGGCTTTTCTTTCAAAAATAAGCTGATTGGAACATAATCTCATTGTAAGTAAAAAAAAAAGAATCTATACTTTATTTAGAAAAAAAAAAGTACATTAAAACTACACAATCTCCATTGACTTCTGTTAACTCTTTAGATTAGGAACAACTTTTTTTAATAATACATCCTGTTGACTGACATGTTACACTTTTTCTTTTTTTTTTTTCTATTTTCATGAATGATCTGGGAACTGAGTTAACTTCATTAGCTTCTTTAACATTTAATTGCCTGAGAGATCTCCAAGATTAACCGCCATTTTTGTACTGTATAGACTTGTGCATATTTACTTTTAATAAATTCTACCTGTGTTATTGTGAATATTTGAAGAAAGCATTTGATTTCTCTTATATCCTAATCAGTAGTGTTCTTTTTTTTTTTCTTTTAATTTAATTTTATCGTATCAATTTGTAGAAGATATTTCTTATATAAGAAATATCTCCAGAACTTAAGATTCAATTTACTGAATTTATTTAAAAAAATTTAAAAACCAAAATTAGCTGGTTATTTTAAAAAATTACCAAATGCTACATATATTATTTTATTGAATACAGTGAAATGTATTGCAATACTTTTTCATTTTATTGAAATCTGTATTTTATATTTCATTTTATCATTTATACACAGATGCAGTGATATGATTGATTATAATTAATATCTAAATTATAAGTATTTTTCTAAGGGGGCTCTTAGATTGAATTTTTCCTTCATCTTGGTATAGTGCTTCACCTTGTAAGAAACATTTTATAGTCATCTACAGACTGTTTCGTTGTATTACAACTCTTCAGTGTGGCTAAGCATGCAAGGAGCTTCAAGCTGGGATCAAGACCCACCTAACTTTACTTTGAGCCGATGACATACCCCTAAGACAGAAGGCAACTCAACATCACCTCAAGAATTTAATGCATATGTAATTACTTTTTTTTTTGTTTACATTTCGTACTATCAGATAGTGAAGGGCTCAGTTCATTAGAACAACTTTGTATTATGCGAGTGGCAACCGTTAATTCCTTTTCCAAATAGATATTCTTATTTGTCATTACTTTCATTCATTTTATATATATATGGAAGAAAATAATGGATAGTAATCCGACAATTTGTGAAAAATTGACAACAAATAATCCAAATAGAAAGTGAGGATTTATAGAGAAACAAAGTCAGTCGACACTATAGCGTTTCGGTTCTGCTGAACCATCATCAGGACTGAGGGGTATTATTCGTGATGTTAAGTGTAGATGGATGCATAAAAAGTGTAAAAATATATAAAAATTTGGAAAAGTTGTACAACAAGAAAAGTTGGCTGTTTATGACAAGAAAATTGACTGTTTGATCAATGAATTAGCGTTCGTTTCTTTAAAATACGTCACCTGATATTAGAAACATTGTGCATAATCCACTTTCCGTTAGTTCATCACGAGATTTCGAATCATTCCTCGTTTTCGACGAAATTCAAATCATATAAATCTGTTTTTTTTTTGTTTTTTTTTTAAATATTAATGTATATGCCTAGGAAAATCCCAAAACATGAATACAAGCCTCAAGGCACAGCTTGTATTCATGTTTTGGGATTTTCCTAGGCATATACATTAATATTAAAAAAAACCCCAAAAAAAACCCAGATTTATATGATTTGAATTTCGTCGAAAACGAGGAATGATTCGAAATCTCGTGATGAACTAACGGAAAGTGGATTATGCCCAATGTTTCTAATATCAGGTGACGCATTTTAAAGAAACGAACGCTGATTCATTGATCAAACGGACAATTTTTCTTGTCATAAACAGCCAACTTTTCTTGTTGTACAACTTTTCCAAATTTTTATATATGTTTACACTTTTTATACATCCATCTACACTTAACATCACTAATAATACCCCTCAGTCCTGATGATGGTTCAGCAGAACCGAAACGCTATAGTGTCGACTGACTTTGTTTCTCTATAAATCCTCACTTTCTATTTGGATTATTTGTTGTGAAAATATATATATATATATATATATATATATATATATATATATATATATATATATATATATATATATATATGTGTGAATGCACTAAAGTGATAAGACAAATAGGAATATCTATTTGTATTTGTTTATTTTTTAATTGTTCTCAACTAGTTCTGACCTTAGGTCATTGCCTGAAGAAAAGTTTTTGTGCAAATAGATTTTAAACTAATTTTCATGCTACAAAAGAAGCTATGAAAAATAAACTGGTAACATGGCATATGAGTGGGGAGATATATATATATATATATATATATATATATATATATATAAAATATTCAGATGTTATCTATACATGATACATCCTCTGAATATCTTGATTTTAAAAAAAAAAAAAAAATTTTTTTTTTAAATTTATATTTACGTCATTATCATCAAGTTGTCCTGCTAGTATAGATTTCCCTGACTCTCTCTTGCCATTCGTCCCTCTCATCCATCGCTCCTGGCAGGTCCTCCAGACTATGTCCTGTGTCAGTACGGAGCTGTTATAGGTAGTTTCTTGTTGTTTGTCTAACATTAACATATCCATGTAAAGGGGTCTATAGGAGAATGTCACTTATGGATTTGTTCTTACTTTTCCAGCAGTGTCCTACTTGTCATGTTATTTGGATTGTTTTAGAGATAGGAGGTAGGTGTCTCTACAGCTGCTGTTTCATGGAGTGTTGCTTCCAGGATTTGTTCATGTGTGTGTATATATATATATATATATATATATATATATATATATATATATATATATATATATATATATGTGGTCAGCGGAAGGCATTTTGTCAACTCGATTGAAGAAACTACTGCCCTAATGCACAGGAGAAAATAATAAACAATACTTACCGGCTCGGCAGCCCGGCTGGCATCAGCAAACAGACAAAAATGCCAATGAGTGGGCCAGCATATATGCACACTGGCATGGCCATTTCTTGGCCCTTCCTGATGCTCAAGTCATTATTCACTTTCATGCGTAATTCAACACGTGAACTACACTCAAGTACAGAACTTCGACATCGATCACCTAAAAAAATATCCTTGCACCACTGTATATGACCATTGCAAGTGTTCAATTTTGGCAGAGGTGAGTTACAGTTAAAAATCATGTTTCTTTCATGATTTTAAATTTCATTCAACTTCATATTTGAAATTGGGACTCGAGTATCAGCCAATGTTTTGTTGCTCTAACCATTTAACTGAACCTGTAATAACTCTTTAAGAAATGTAATCTATTGATTTGCATTTTATTGTAACTTTTTATTAAGTGTACCGCTTATATTGACATGTTGGTATTAACCGTCCTGTTGGCTGGGGCTGTAGAATATGCTGACTGCATCTCTACATAAGGGTAAGACCCCCCTCTTTCCAACGAGTGTCCTGGATATTATGCTAAACTCTCTGATGGTGAGGCTCCAGTTTTGGACATCTGAGGAGTGTGGAATACCCCTTCATTGCCATTACTCCCAGGTCCACTCTGCTGGAGCTGTAGAATACACCAACTGCATCTCTGCAGAGGGGTAAGACCCACATCCAATAAGTGTCCTGGACATAACACAAAGCCATCTGATGGTGAGCCTTCAGTCCTGGAGCTTTGGGGAATGTGTACTCCCAGGTCCACTCTGACATGGAGTGGTGGTATCAGTTAGGGTCTCATCTATAGATCAAATAGAAATATTATATTTTCTATACTTGAAACCATGTAACTGTGCAAACAATAAATAGCAATAGTTGAAACCTTTTAACTGTGTGCAAATAAATGAGCTTTGTTTTAAGAATAAAAAAAGTTGGCGACCACAGTCGAGGGTGACCCGAAGGCTCCCTTTTCGATAGCTTACTACACCAAGGTGTAGGGGAGGGCGCTACTCCTTTCTCTGGATTGCTCCACTTTACCCTCGATCCGTGCCTTATAATGCTGAGTGTTAAGCAAGGAGGCATCAAGTACCATTTTTTGAGTCTTTGGTATGACTCGACCTGGGATTGAACTCGGGTCTCCCTGGCCATTGGCGAACACTCTAACCGCTAGGCCAATGTCCGGTACTAGAAGAATAAAGTTACCTACAAACTATTAGTTTACAAATCGCATTTTATATAATATATAGGATCTAGCATTAAATAACCCACAAAGGTTGTGATTTGTCATAAAACACAAACAAACCTGAATAAAAAAAAAACAACAATCTATTCAAATTCTAAAGTGGAGGATAAAATTTCTACTGTATAAATCATATTGCACATTACTAAATACTTTAATGTAAATGTATAGGTCTGTTGCTACAAAGAAAAGATAAATGAAAATAAATCTGTTTGGTGTTGGAGTTTCTTTCTGAAACTAAGATAATTCTTAAAGTGCACAAATATGTATCAGCTTGTATAGAACACATTTATAAATGTGTGTATTTTTATGCTTGTGAATTATAAACACACAAGTCTAAACACTGACATATAAATGTTATATGGGCAAAAACATGTTTATGGGTGTAATGTAGATCCTGTATTGACAAGGTAATATATGTGGGTTTAATGAGAATGCTCTGTACATCGAGGCATATTAATGAGTGTAATGTGTAAAGGCTATTTATGAAGAGCACATTTATGAGTGTGATGAAGAGCAAGGGACTATGCATGATAGCACACATCAATTGTGATGTGATATTGGAGCTACTTATGAAGGGCACATTTATAGGTGTGATGAAGAGTCAGTTAGGGTTATAATGTAGAGGCTATTCATGAAAGTATATATTCATATGGGTGTAATGAAAAGCTAGGGACTATACTTAATGAGGCATATCTCTTGTGATTTATGGACAATGTATAACATTAATGAACACGTTGAATATGTATTTACCAAATCCCTCTGTTATAGGCAGGATGTGATAAAAAGTCAGTTTTTAAGTGGAATACAGTTGGTTTTGAATTCAGAGTTTTCCTTCTCTTAGGCTGGTTGCTATATCAAGACCAGAGAACTCAGACTCTTTACCTGTAGCTGGAAAGACATACTTGAATACACTCCTATGATGATAATGTTCCCCCTCCCAATAATGTGTGTGTATCTATCTGGTCTGTGGAGTCCAATTGGATTAAACACCAACAATTGAAATGAGCTGTTTGAAAGGATTAATCTGGGTTCATCAACATCCAAAATGAGGAAGTTCCAACATGGTGTTTGTGTGGATGATTGTATCTCTCTAGGGCTGGTCAGGTGAGTCATCTGAGAAAACACAAGGATACAGTGCCAAGTGCTACCAGCCCTCATGTATGTCTACAATGTGGCAGAAGTCTCAGTGGACTGAAGAGTCATCTTTGTACTCACAGCCTTTTGGATGTTTGCAAATGAAATAAAAACAGGAAATGGTCTTGCTCATGTACAAGTTGACAGCCAACATCTGTTGAAAAAGTCCAGAAACATTCAGCTTTTTTTCAAGGTAGCTTTGGTTTAGATTCTTTTGCTGGATGGGTTAGGAGGGTTCATACCTTTCCTAAGGGTATTAGTCCAAAAGTGAATGTAAAAGCATGACTGCTAAGGTTTGAAAGATTTTAGGTTTTTAGTAATGTATAAATTTAAAAAAGACTTCTTTTAATAGATTAATAACTGTTTTATAAACTCATCTTTTTTTATTTTCCTCCTCAAATCAAAATTTATCATTTTAATGTCCAATGCTTTTGTACTTAGTAATGTATTTTCTTTCTTTTTAAACCAATGCCAGATCTTTTATGTCTGTAAATTGTACAGTTACAAAAAAGAGCAATTTAAAGGATATTTTCAAAAAGTTCCTATCTCTGAAATATCATTTAACATGTTATTTATTTTAGATACATCATCTCTGTTTGCCCATCCCCTTTGTTACTTTATCTTTGAAAATATGTAAGCATATTGAAAAAGTGTAAAATAATAGCTTTTGTAAAACTTGTTTAATCTGAAACCTGTCTATACCTGTCATAGTGGTTGACTGTCTGTTGGAAACATCCCTGGTTGATATGACAAGTTACAACTTTGCTGTTTTTGTCATAAGATATATTTAGTATTTAGTCATTATACTGATACACTCATACTGTCCTGAACTGCCCACTCTTTCATATATCAACCCATTAGATTAGAAATAGATGATTGAAAGATAGTATCGTTAGATATTCAGACTTACCCATAAATAAGTACAACCCTGCAATTATCTTGTAAACCAAAGATACCTGGATTTTGTTATTTCTAGTGGAATATTATATAATCAAAATGAATATTATTAGATATTATTTATTACAAAGTCTCCAATAGTGAAACTCTGACCAAAAATTTCAATATGTAGCTGTCCAAAAATAAGTATGTCCTTATAAAAGATTCTATATGGTAAGTATATTTTCAAACTGAACTTAATTATTTTTCTTAGTTATTGCTATACAAATTAATTTGGGACACATTGTGTGTTATGAACACAAGTTAAATTCATAATAAAGAGTTTTAAATATAAAGAAAAATTCTGATTAGTTTTTGAAAACCTCTTTAAACACAATATTTTTTTGTTTTTTTTCCAACTTTTATAAATATGCAGTGTCGTTTTTCATTACTTATGTTTACCCAACATCAGTGGCGACTCTAGCCTATTTTTGCTACTCGTGCCCCCCCTCGCCCTCTGTCAACTTCAGTTCCCAACCCGTGGTCCGTGGACCCAAAGTAAGTCATCATAGTTGCTATTGCATGATTCTCCATTGTATAGCACAGATTGACAAGCGTACCTTGCATGGTGTTTTTTTTTTTTTTTTTTGTAAACAATCAAGATACTATATAATTTGTAGTCTTGTTAATACAGTAGATAAGATAATTTTTTTCCTTTCAAAAGTATAGAAGAAAAGATGTTCATCACTATGACGAGAAAAATGTTTATTAGAATAAAGAAATTGATGACAATATACACAGACACTGCTAGTAGTTTCAATTTTGCTTAAAATAAAGATTATTTGTTGAAAATGTATTCAAATAAACAAATTTTAGTTACAGAATGTAATATATGCAACATTCATTAAAGAAATAGAGATCTGTTAGTGAAAAAACGAATTAAAACACGCCGTTTAACCAACATTTACCATAGCGATGATGATGACGTCGGCGACGGCTATAATCTGCTATCTCCCCCTCTCTCTCTCGGTCCCTCTCCCTCTTCCCGAGACAGCTGTCAGCAGTCACATAGTGCTAATATTTTTGAGCACGGTGTTTTGAGTTGCTCTTGCTATTGGCTACAGCCAAAAGCGGATTTCTCTAACATTACTGTTATTATAAGGGTCTAGTGCCTGGCACGGATTGCTCATGTTCAACATTATAGCCGATTTTATGGGATGTTCAATGAATATGATGGTGGCTGGACAAAGACCATCCGTTCAAAACAGCATCGTTGTATTATTCCCAGATATATTTATGAATTTTTGGCTACTTAGTTATCGAAACTTGAATAGATACGTAATTTAATTGAGATCAGACTAAGTATGTTTGCTTGAAATTAATGGATGATTTTTAATCCATTTTGAATAACATTGACCGAGTTATTGGTCGTGCCGGGCACGAATAGCACTAGTCCCGTCTCCGCCCCTGCCCAACATATAGCTGGCCATGTGAAAAATAGTCTAGTGTCATACACTAAACATGCTTTTTGGAGAGGTCTTACTACAGGGGATACAAGTGACATATTTATTCCAAGCCCCACTGACAGTGCTACCATCATTTTTAGCAATGACAAAATACCATTGTAAAGCTAATTCTTTTATTCTCTTTTGAAAGGAGCTGGGATCTGAATGGACCCCCACCAAAAAAAAAAAATAAAACAAAAAAAAAACAAAACAAAAAAGTTTTAAAAAAATGTAAAGATCAAAACTAAAGTGCTTCCTATGTATAGTATATTTTTTCTATCACAAATTCTTAAAAATATGACGGTATAATCACAGATGATTTTTTTATTGTAAAGAACAAGTGAAAAGTTGAGCTTTATACATACACACACACACACAATGCTCTAAATTAGTTAACAGAAAGTGTTGTTCTTCAGAATAACAATTTGATGTTGGTTGGTTGCTTGTGTTTTACAGCGTATCAACCCTTGTTGGTTGTTTAATGCGAAATCCTGTTTTTACATATATGTTAAATATATGGGATTTGTAAATGAATAATTAATATGTAACAATTTTTTAGATGAGCCAGAGCTCATTTGTTTGCACACAAATGATTTCAAGTATTCCTATCTAACATTAATAGTTTTATTTGCACATAGTTAAATGGCTTCAATTATTGCTATCTAACACTAATAGTTTTATTTGCATACAATTAAATAGTTTCAAGTATTGCTATGTAATACTCGTAATTCAATCTAAGTCATTTGTTTGCACACAGTTAAATGGTTTCAAGTATATAAAATGATTAAATATTTCTATTTGACCCATAAATGGGACCCTGAGTGGACTTGGGAGTAATGACATTTTCTAAAGCTCCTGAACTGAAGTCTCTCAGAGAGTTGAGTGTCATATCCAGTATCCTAGTTGAGGGTGGATCTTACCCCGCTTCTGCAGTTGGTGTATTCTATAGCCGCAGCCAATTGAGCTGAATAACAATTGGAGTCCATAGGTGTCCTCCATCCATTGTATGTTTGTCTTGTTGCATTCGATGATTCCAAAATCTTCACAGAATCTTTTCAAACATAAGTAGAACTCAGAATAACTGTTAACATTTTAAAATGACCTCTGCCCTAAGGTTAGCAACATCGGACAAATATTTCTGCTCAACTAAACATTATTAGTCTTCTTGACTTTTATGCTCCAAACAAACAAAAAAAGGTCACACTCTCTACACCCATCTCTTATAAAATTGTTGAAGCCATGATCTGATTCTATATTACACTCTCTTCTATATGGAAACATTTGTCTACTGTTTGTGAAAACTATTTGGATTGATTGATTTACTGGATAAATGATTTTTGCATTTATATCTTTCGAAATTGTTCCCAAGTCCTAATATTATGTTATGTGATAGCTTTCCATCCCGACCCAAGCGGAAGTGTGAAAGTATTTGACAGATAGGTGGGAGTTAAAGGTTATTTTTGATTGAAGCAATCAATGATAAAGTTTTTCTTTTGAATTTCAAGTCAAGTTTTTAATGTGCTGCAGGGTGAATGTGTTTTTTAGTTAAACCTTTTAAGAGCCCTCTTTTTAAGGGCTTTGATATTTTCCTTAGAAAATGAAGAGACTTTCCTCTTCTTTATGAAAGACTGTTTGGAAACCCACAGAGATGACTAGCTGGAATTATTAATGTATTAAATATCCTAGGGGACGTACAAAATTTTAGAATAGCTTTAAGTTGAGCATACATCATAAGTTCTTTTAAAAAAAAAAAGACTTTTTGCGGGGGGGTCACGTCTTATTAAAGAACTCTGTGACAAAAGTTAGCAAAGTAGAGGAATAAACATAAGTTAGTTTGACGAGACATGACCAAAAAAAAAGGTCCTTTTTATTTATTTATTTATTCTTATTTTTTAGAACTTATAATGTATGCTCTTCTTAAAACTATTCTAATATTAATGAGAACCAAACTGTGACAGTGTGTGTGTTTTTTTTTGTCAGGATCAAGTAACAACCTCTACCTCTTTTGTTACCTTTTTGTCACTTCTTTTGTCTCCTCAATATAATGCGTAGACATGGGTTCTCAAATATCAAACTTAATTCTTTTTTTTTCTTCATAAATTTATCTCTATACTTACTGGTGAAATACTTTTAGTAGACTTTACTGATTTATTTTATTAGGTGAAGAAATCAGAAATTCAAATAATTATTTTTTAAATTATGATTTTTTTAAAACCATTAATAAGTAAGTAGATTATATTACTGTCTCTCTGGTTTTTTGGAGTAGAATTAAAATCTGTTATCTTATATCTTCCTCACCTGTATTTTTGTGTGCGTAGTTTGTTTAGTTCTCGCAGGGTACTTCACAAAAAACCGGACATTGGCCTAGCGGTTAGAGTGTTCGCCAATGGCCCGGGAGACCTGGGTTCAATCCCAGGTCGAGTCATACCAAAGACTTAAAAAATGGTACTTGATGCCTCCTTGCTTAACACTCAGCATTATAAGGTACGGATCAAGGGTAAAGCAGAGCAATCCAGGGAAGGAGTAGCACCCTCCCCTACACCTTGGTGTAGTAGCTATCGAAAAGGGAGCCTTCGGGTCACCCTCGACTATGGTCGCCAACTTTACTTACTTACTTCACAAAAAATGACCTTGTGCTGTTGCCTTATAAATATCATGAAATATGACTGAAACAATCAGCTTCAAATTCCACAACATAAATCCGATCAGGTATGTGTTCCATGAGCTACATGTGACCCAAAGACCATTTATTTTTGACTCATACTGGAATCATTTTCATGACCAATATTTCTTTAAAACATGAGCATTTAATTAAAAATGAATTTTTTCTCTTTTATTTGTATTCACATTAGAACTTTTTTGTTCTAGTTCATATACTACCAAACATTTACTGTCACATACATATTCATTTTGATAAATAAAAGGACCTAAGAGCAGTCTGTGAGTTGTGTATTACAGTTTATGGCAATACTTAATGGAAATTGTGTACCACTTCATCGGGCTTATCTTTGGCTTTTGTGTCCTTAAGTTTGACTTTGGTCATAGAGCAGGAGAGATTATAACATGTATATTGAACCCTTTTATCTAGTTGTAAAGTTGGTGACCGTAGTTGAGGGCGACCTGTAGGCTCCCTTCTCAGTAGCTAATACACTGAGGTGTAGGGGAGGGCGCTACTCCTTTCCCTGGATTGCTCCACTTTACCCTAGATCCTTGCCCTATACTGAGTGTTAAGCAAGGTGGCATCAAGTACCATTTTTTTTTTTTTTTTTTTTTTTTTTGAGTCTTTGGTATGACTCGACCTGGGATTGAATCCTGGTCTCCTGGACCATTGGCGAACACTCTACTCACTGGGCTAATGGCCTCTTTTATCTAATGATACTTAAATATTATTAATATTGTAATTAGAATAATGATTTGGATTTTATTCATTTAATATATTTGTGAATGATTTTTATATCTTGTAGTAGTTATCAGTTATTGGTAACAATTGGTGTGAGGGAGAATATTTAGTTCTGTTCCTACTTACCAAGTTCCAATATTAGCATTAATATATTCTGCGATATACTAACACTGAATAGACAGAAGGAAAGACAATGATAAACTCATTTACATGTAATACATACATATAATACATGTTAGAGGTATTATAAGAATACACAAACATGTTCCAATAGATGAATGTACAGATTGTTCAATGAATAAGCAGTATATAAAAAGGGGTACAAAAAATTAGTCTTACTTGTTTTCTTTAGTGAGCAAAGTCATGTAGGTCTTATATTTCAATGCCAAGATAAAGAGGCACATCTTCCTTAAGACAAAAAGAGAAGGCATCTTTACTGTTTGTAGAAGAGATGAAAGGGGGACAAGAAAGGATTCTTGTATTCTCATGCGACTACAGTATCCAAAGACATGCTTCCAAATCCAAAGATAGACTATTTATTTTCTTTCTACACATTAGTAAAAAAACAATTAAATTTGATCATAACTCTCTATTGTTTCATCAGAATTCATTAGAAATTTCAAGAATGATATAATTCAAACCTGATTGCTTGGAATTAAAGCTGGTCTTTAAATTCTTGTCGCTAAGACAACAATTAGGACAATCTATTCTTCATACATTGTCTGGTGTATATATAATCTGAGAAAAATAAGAAAGCTCTACCTTCTCAATGAAAGCTGAAGAATGGATAGATATGGAAATATGTTAACAATACTAAAAATGAAAAAAATTAATTCATTGTAGTTACTTTGATGACCTCATTTTGGTTGCTATTGTATTCTAAATTTTGTATCATCTGACCTTTTTCAGTCAGGAATTTCAAACAAAACCCTTTATTTGCTCCATGGGAGAAGATATTTCTCATTCTATTGTTTATGCTTGGAGGAGGGTCAATTGTCCAAAGAATTTCTGATATGTTAATGACTCTTAAAAGTCAATATATGCCTTCAACCATTAATAATTTTAGTCTAGTGTTTATTTCATCTTAGTTTTAATTGCTTTTCATTGCAAACCATTCAGACCTTAATTCTACTGCAATCTGTCAACAGTGCAAATGAAAATCAACTAGGTGGGGAGTCCTCATGGTGTAGTGGTTAAAGAGCTGAATTGCAACCATGAAGTAAATGAGTTCAAACTCCAGTCGCACTATTACATACACTTTCAGGTTAATACCCTTGGGAAAAGTATGAAGTCCTTTATTTCCCTGCAAGTTATGGGTTAAATAGCATTGCTGCTGTTCTTCTACAAGGATTGCTTGGTCATTAAATAACCCATGAAGGCTGATATGCCTTTAAACAAAGAAACTGAAACAGAAAAGTAACTAAAATCAAGATTAAAGAAAAACTAATCAAAAAATTAATGGTTGACAATGGTTCAGCTAAATAAAAAAAAAAAAAAAGAAGTCGAGTGTTAATCCGACCACTAAAGTGAGTCAAAAGTTTTGCAATATTTTGGTAGCATGTATACATGACTTTTTCTTTAATATTTGGGTAAGTCAAAAGTTTTTCAATAGTTTTGGTAACTTATTTGCTTTATTCTTTAAGTTACAATAAAAACAGCTTAACATTCAAAGTAGAGGCCATTGTGTTGCACTGTTTAAAGCCACCTTTCTGCATGTTCATTGATTCTTAGCTGATACCAATTTTTGCACTGAGCTAAAGTAAGATCTTGCTGGTCAGCCACCACTGGTGTACATCAATGCGTAGGAATCCATGAGAGAACATCACTTATGAGTTCATCCTTATTTCTCCAGCAGTGCCCCAGCATGTCTTGTTTATCTTATGTGTTTTGTGAGATGCGAGGTAAGTGGCCATGCAGCTGTTTTGTGGCCTGTTGCTTCCAGGATTTTTTCAAAACAGCTCATGATGTTCTTGTATAGTTTTCATTTAGCTATTTCAACATGTTTTTTTAAAAAATCTATGCGGTGTATCCATACAGTAGTACTGACACATATAAAATGAGTGTGTGAGAGAGTTTGCTTTATATTTAAGATTATAAAGATCATTTTCATTCTTTCATTTATTAGAACTCTCCTCATTTTTTTTAATCTCCTGAATGGACTTAAAATAGTTTCTTTTTATTTTCAACATTAGATTACAGTATCAATTTAATGTTAAACATCTAATGGACCATGAAACGATCCACAATATGATAAAGCAAAGGTTCATGAAACGGCTTATTTTCTATTTGGTGGTTAGTGGTAGAAAATACAACATAACTTTTATAGCTTCATTCATTCTTTCTTTCTTTCTTTCTTTATTAATTTGGAAGGAAGTAGGTGGAAAAGACAAAGATAGGTCAAACAAAGGACAAGGTTTCTGTACGGGGTCAAATAGGGGATAAGATTTCTTGATTGAGTATCATCTGTTTACCACTAATGGCATAGATATAACACCCACCCACAACTTCTGAAAGCACTGAGCCTTCAAAAAGGCAAGGACAAATGAATGCCCTTTTAGTGTGAATGTTTCAAAACACACAAACACCAGTTGATCAATGAGGCTTCGTGGTTGCTTTATATAAGCTTTCATGGTCATGAGTATTTGATCATGCCTTGCTACCATTCAGTCCCCTGAGTCAATGACCTGTAGTTAGGACATGTTATCTATGACATACGTTTGCCAAGCCATGTTGCTGTAGTTTTGGAAAAATAAATTTTTTTTCTTTCCTTTAGAATATCATCTGTAAAGATAAACTGTTTACAGATAATTTGGTCTCTTTAAAAAAAAAAAAAAAAAGTCCAAAGCACTTTTTACCTTAAATCCACAATTACTGAAAAATAATCTAACATGTACTTTTGGTTCTACAAATATATACAAAAGTTTATTAAATCACCAAAGAGTCACCATGCTGAAGTTGCTAACAAGTTTGACTGCAACGACATCGTAGTGAATTTGAACTCCAGTCATAATGTTATATTTTTAGTGTTGAAAATGGTTAGTTTCCATAACACTATGAATTATTTGACAAAACAAATAAATAATGAAACTTCTTTTGAAACACAATGAAAGGTTTATTATTTTAGCAGAAGTAAAAGGGTGAGAAAAGGTTCTTTTTGGTGTCGCTGGTTAGTATGTTGGTCCTGGAGTTTGTAGGAAGTGTGTGTCACTGTAGCAAGTACCTCATGTGACTGACTGCAAGGCTGGTTCTTCCATGTGTGAAGCTAGTAGCAGTATGTTCTTCCATGAAGGGGTTCCATGTGGAATGTTTGTAGCAGCAAATGCGAGAGAGGTCTGTCTTGGCTGCTAACTAGGTGCTCTCTGACCATCGGCCGACTACCAAAAAGGACTAATAAAAATAGTTCTAGAGAGGAAGAAGGAATCAGTACGCTCTGTCCTTGATTGGTCAGTGTATAGCCGAATCGCTTGGCAGGGGTATTGATTCGCAAAAGGAAATAGATCTGTGACTGCTACATATTCACTTTCAGACTAATACCCTTGGAAATGGTATGAACCCCCTTAATTCACCCCAGCTATGGATTAAATAGTACTACTATTGTTCTACTAGGATAACTTTGATATTAAGTAACCTATGATAATTGATATACCATTAAACAAAGAAACCAAACTAAACCAGGGTGTCCTCGTGGTGTAATGGTTAAAGCGATGGACTGTGGAATTGTAGTAAGCAAGTTTGTACTCCAATCCCGCTATTACGTTCACTTTCAGGCAAATACCCTTGGGAAAGGTATGAACCCGTTATCCTCCCAGCTGTGGGTTAAAAAGTACTACTACTGTTCTTCTAGGAGAATAGCTTTGGCATTAAATAACCTACAAAGGTTGATATGCCATTAAACAAAGAAACCAAACTAAACCATTAAATTGCCTAATGGTCATTAGTATTCTGGTGATTAGAGTGACTCTAGACTGGCAAATTTATTAAAATTTTGAAATCTGAAGTTGGTCACATATAGTGTATGTGTGCATATATATATATAATGTTACTGCTAATATCAATTAACTTAATATGCAGTTTCATGATTCTGATTATCAGATATATTTCAGTTATACATTACAAATAAAGATTCTATTTGTTTATATTGATTATCATATTTACCCAACCCCTCCGCTCAGGCAGGATATGACACAAGGTCAATTTTTTAAGTGGAGTTTAACAGGTTTGAATTCAGAGTTTTCCTTCTCCTAGACTAGTTGCCTCACCAAGACTGAAAATTAAGCAAATCTGTAATGTTGGTACACTTTGAAGATGTTATAAATCACCATTTTTTTTATTTTTATTTTTTATTTTTTTTTTTTTTTATGGGTATTACCGTATAGAAAATAATTACCATCAGTATTTGGTTCTTTCTTTGTTTTTAATGGCATATCAACCTTTGTGGGTTAATACCAAAGCTGTCCTTGATGAAGAACTGCACGATTGAAGTTTGAACTCTTTTACTATGATGTCACAATCCAACACATTAGCTACTATGCCACAGTGACTCCCTGCCCATAAGTATTTGAACAAGCACCAAATCTATTTTTATTGCTTATGTTTGCAAGGGATGGTAGGGGTTTGGGGGCAGGAAGTTAGGATTCAAATTAACTTACTAGTTTCAAAATTCTTCAAAATAGCTGTTAGGACTTTTTCAATTCTTTTGATTCTAAATAAGATTTTGGGATTGGGTAGGGGGGAGGGAGAAATTTTTTCATTTATTTAACTATTCAAACATTTTTTTTTTTTTTTTTTAAACTAACATCTGAAACCACAAAACCTGACTAAATTGCCTTATGTTGATTGCAATATTTTTTAATAATGTTCCTGTTTTAACTCTTAAAACCAAGAGATTAGAGGCAAATTGTGCTTGTTGCTTGTTTAGTGTGTGTGTGTATATATATATATATATATATATATATATATATATATATATATTTTAAAATGAATAGGTCCACAAAGAGATTTATATATAAATATATATTTTTTAAAATTATATTTATTTTGTTCTTTCTGATTTTCAACAAAAAATTTATCACAGAGGGTATAGAACTAATCCTGAATAATAACTCTTTTCAGTTCAATCACATAAATTACATCCAGACCCTAGGAACATCTATGGGAACTAAAATAGCACCAACATATGCCACCCTAACCTTAGCCTATTTAGAAGAAAATCTATACAAAATCATAGGAAAAAAAATTACGACATAAAGAGATTTTACTTGGTTATGGAAAAGATACTTTGACGATTGATTCATATTCTGGAAATGCCCAAGGGGAAACAAAACATATACCCCAAAATAAAATAAACTGCATGAAATCCATCGCTTACTCTCTAGCACTTAGAATATGTACCATAATCACAAATAAAACTTTCAGAAAAAAACTCTCCTTAAAGAACTACGCATAATTCTCCACCAGAGAGGTTATCTAACAACACTAATAAATAAGGGATTCAAATTAGCAGAAAAAATACCATTGAAAGAACTAAGAACCTGAAAAAAAATGTAACAACAAAAATCCCTTTGAATATATCGCAACCTATTATAAAAACAATTCAGAACTATTCACAGAAATAACAAACAATCTAGAAAAACTTAAAAACAATGAAAAATTAAAGAAATACTAGGCACAACAAAAGTTATCAAAAACCAGAGACAACCTATCAACCTTTAAAACAATTCTCACCTCTTCTACATTTGGGGAAAACACAACACAGAGACTATCTAAATGCAAGAATAAAAGATGCGGAGTATGTGATATAATTATTGAATGAAAAATCTTATACCTTAAAAAACCTAAAAACAAAATTCATAATAAAAATTTAAGTTGCAATTAAAAAAAAAAGAAGTCTACATAATTGAATGTAACAAATATAAAGAAGTATACATAGGATTGACACAGACTCTCAATACCAGAATATCTCTTCCCAAAAGTAACATTAAAATACCAGAAAATAGAAAACTAAATGTATCTAAACATCCATACAAATGTGGCAAAATAATGCTGATATATCAAAATAATCACTGCTCACTGCTTCAAATAAAAGAAAAAAAAATCTTCATTGAAAGATTTAAGCCTACACTAAATAGAACTTAAACTAGACACATACACACAAAACACAAACACACACTCAAGAAAAAGGTAAAAAGTAGTTAGTTAAATTGAAAATTTTGAGCACACATTAATCCAGAGAAAATTTACCAAAAAAAAAATCTATGGCATATCAAATATACACACACACAGAAACAAAAACACACACATACACTCATAAAAAAAGACAGTTAAAATTCAAAACTCAACAACAATCAACAGATCTAAACTATAAACATACAGAAAAGAACTTCACACACACACACACACACACACACACACACACACACACACACACACACACACACACACACACACACACACACAACCAGAGTGAAAAGCCAATAAATTTCATGGCATATCAAATGTCTAGGACTAATTAAGGAAAAATACACTAAAAAAAAAAACAAACCAAACACTCACTCTTGGAAAAAGAAAAGAAAAAAGAGAGAAAATCAATACCTGCAAAAAAAATCTTTTACAAAAAAAAACATCAAGACAGTTGTCACTATATAAACTGAAAAACAACCAAAATTATCAAACATTCCCTGAAGATACCCAGAAGGTAGAAACATGTATCGGAAAGAACAAAATAAATATATATCTCTTTGTGGACCTATTCATTTTAAAATAAGTGTAAGATATAAGCATATATTGTATTTCATGTTCTAAAAGGTATACACATATATTTGTAAATGGGAAATTAACTTGTGTATTTAAGTTCCATTATTTAAAAGAAAATCAAACAAAAGGTGGTCTTTCATTTATTCTGAATGAGAGCCAAGTATTTCATTTGATTATAAACTCTTGACTGGGCCACAGTCTTTCTCTCTCAAACTGCTTTCCTTAAAGCAATTTTTATTGTATCTAAAATTGTAACAAACAGTATATTGACCACCATAGAAGATCTGATATGAAATTTTTGACAAAAAGACAGTCCTTTTAATTTTTATATATTCCATGACTTGTATAATAACTACTAAAAGTAAAATCTATAGATTTCTTATTTCCTCCTCAGAAATTTTCCTTGGATTTTACTCTTTACTCTTTTTAACTGATTAGAATGATATCTTTGAAGAAACAGTTTTTTACAAACATCTTGTGTGTAATGGTTAACAAGATGGGCTGGTTGATCTTTGTGTGTTTGATTCTCTCTAAGTGTTTCATACTTTCGACTTTGGGTTAAATTAAAGCAAGCTGAGTAAATGAGAACTTCTTATTCACTTCATTTAGAACATGATTCCCCCCCCCTCTATATATATATATATATATATATATATATATATATATATATGTATATAAGTAAAAAAGTTGGTGACTATTGTCAAGGGCGACCCAAAGACTCCCTTTTCAATAGCTACTACACCGAGGTGTAATGGAGGGCACTACTCTTCTTGGATTTCTTCACTTTACCCTTGATATGTACCTTATAATGTTGAGTATTAAGCAAAAAGAATCCAGTATCATTTTTTTGAGTCTTTGGTATGACTTGACCTGAGATTGAACTCCAGTTTCCCGGGCCATCGGCAAATATTCTAACCACAAGGCCAACGGATTAGTTATATGTTTTGGGTAATAAACTCTTTTTGAATAGACTGTTCAGATCTGACCAGACAGACATGTTTTTGCATAGAACCAAATTTAATAATATCAATTGGTTATGTAACTTTTTAAAAAGTTCAATATAGTTTAAAACTAGAAATAAAGTATTCTAGTGTCTTTTGATAGATTGATTTTTTTTTAATGGCATGTTAAGCCATTAAGGGTTATTTTATGCCTAGTGGTTAGAGAATCACATTATGTTCATGGTTACTTTTTTATGGAGTTGTTGCTTAAGAGGATTTTTTTTTTTTTTTTGCACATGGTTATGTGATATCAAGTATTCCTATGTAATGAAAATAATTTGCACACAGTTATATGGTTTCAAGTAACTAATAATAACAATCCTTTGTAAATGGTTATATAGTATCCGTTATTCTATCTAAAACTTAGAATGTTTAAATTAAATGTATTACATTCACTTTCAGGCAAATACCCCTGGGAAAGGTATGAACCCTGTTATCCTCCCAGCTATGGGTTAAATAGTACCACTACTGTTCTTCTAGGAGAATAGCTTTGGCATTAAATAACCTACAAAGGTTGATATGCCATCAAACAAAGAAACCAAACCATCTGTTTAGTATTATATATATATATATATATATATATAAGTTTATGTAACCTTTTGGAAAGAAAGTAAAACTCTAAATGCCTGTTTCAGTGGGGAGGAATTGGCAGATTCAAATTGTTGTCATATTGTTCTTTAAACTAACAATTCTTTTGAATCAAACAATTTCTGAAAGGAGGAATGATATTCTGAAATATTATGTAAAGGTTACATGACCAAAAAAGAAAAGGTTGAGAACTATTACACTAAACAGAATACGAGTTTAAAGAGACAATCATAAACTTCCAATGTGAAAATTCAAATTAGCGGTATAATTTAAATGTGTAATCTATATGGAAATAATTGATAGATTTTTTTTTTTTCAACTGAAAATAAAATGAAATATTAACTCTTGCCTATAAATTTGTCTTTATCATATTTTCAAAACTTGACCTTGTGCTAAAATTGCTTTCCTTTTGACATAGTGTGATTGATCTAATATAAGCTTCTTGGATGTTTGCCTCTGAAAATTTTGATACTATTTTACTCTATAGTTTTAAATAGACAAAAGCTTTGTTGCAAATGTTGATCCTTAAACAGAAATTTAAAGGAATATGAGCTTATAAAGATTAGAAAATTGTAAAGTTTTATAATTAATTTTGTTATACCTTTTCAATAAGACCTTTTGAACATGTAAGCCCAATATTTTAGGCTGACTGCAATTTTTCTATATGCTGTATATCCTATAATACACCATAAGCCTAATATTTTGGGCTGAGTGCTCCATGATATAGATGAAAATTAGTGACTAATCACAAATTTTCTCTTTATGGAATAACTTTAAAACCAAGATGTGATTTGTGCGCGTGCACGCTCAAGTTAAAATATTTTTTTTTTTTTTTTTTTAATTCTGTTATGTTTATTTTAAATTTTTTTTTTTTCTTTTTGGCTTACAGCCTGTTTAGACGTTTTACATTATTTATATACAAATATAATTTCTCGCTCTCTTTTTTTTTAAAATTCATCATTAAAGTATTAAGGACTAAAAAAATGTTTTCATGTTAGTGATCTTGTATAAACTTGAATATGAGAATAGATATGGAAATAAGATGTATTACTTACCTAATGTCTAAATAAGATTAGAATTCATAGTAATACCTATTGGCTTTGTCATTGGCTTCAGACAAAACATATCAATTGGCCTTGTCATTTGTTCTACTTCAGAACCTGTTCTTGTATGAAAACACAAACTCAATTGTTTCTCTTACTTTCTTTTTCATACAATTAATTGGCACCTGCCATACAAGTTGGTTGATACTTCTAAACACTGTCTCATGGTTTTGGGGTCTAAGATCTGAAGAATTTATCTCTTTCTCATTACCTCTTGTGGGTTCCAGTAGGTTTGTATTTCTACTATGTTAGTGTTTCAACCTGTGAATTATTCATAGCATTGCAAAAAAAAATCCAAATCAAAAATGATAAATGTTTCTTTTTTTCCTGAAAAGAAAACTTGGCTCTATATTTAGTGGTTGTATGTCATTTGACTATAATCTACAGGTTGTTGTATGAGCTGCAGACCCGGTTGTAGCAGTTATAATACTATTGGAGGTTGGAAGACAAGTAGGAACAGCAAGTACATGAGTAAACTGTTAGCCTATTGGTGGTGGTGGTGGTTGTAGTAGTGGTGGTAATGTTATGTAAATAACCAAGCACTTTTGTCTTGATGATTTCTATTGGTGGGAGACAGCCTCAACACCTCTCCACTAAATTGTTACATGTCAACTTAAGTAGTTGAGGACCAGCTATGGTCAGTTGGTACTCAGTGCTTTTCTTATGTCCAGGGGGAGTTACATTTTGAAAAGTAGTGGTCAAGGTGTTAAATAGAATCTTGCCCACGATAGGTTAGAAATTTCGGTCATGGTAAGTCTTTTTTTATGTACTATTTTTGTTGATAATTTTCTGTATGTTTCTATTGCACACATTTATTTATTTATGCTGACTGTATTGTTTTTATGTTGGCAAAAGTAACTGACTTTTTGTAGCATATGGTTTGTAGCAATTTTATATTTTAGATATTTTTTGTTGTAAAACTTTTTTTGTTTTTGTAACTTTTTTAAAAATCCTCAAAGACAAAAGTAAAAGGAAAGCCAAATGGAAGAAATTGTAAAAGATAAAATTCCTAAAGGTAAAGTCTTAACTTGACCTTTAGGATTTTTTTGTATCATTACTTGTCTTTGTGTGTATAAGTTTGTGTGCATATAGGTGTGTGTATATATGATCATATTTTTTTGTATCCATATTGGTGTGTGTGTATATGATCATATTTTTTTGTATCCATATTGGTGTGTATATGATCACATTTTTTTGTATCCATATTGGTGTGTATATGATCATATTTTTTTGTATCCATATTGGTGTGTGTATATGATCACATTTTTTTGTATCCATATTGGTGTGTGTATATAATCAGAATTTTTTTTTTTTTTTTGTATCATTACTTGTATGTGTATGCGTGTATAAGTTTGTGTACATGTAGGTGTATGTGTATATGATCATTTTTTTATTTTGTATCATTACTTGTATGTGTGTATAAGTTTGTCTATATGATCTTTTTTTTTTTTCTTTTTTTTTTTTCTTGATAGAGCAATATGATTAAAATACTTTAGAAAAAAGCAATTTCCAACTTGCTCACTTATCAAGGGAAGTAATCATTAGATGCTAATCATATAGTACTTCCTCTTATCTATCTATTTGCAAATGTAATATGTGCTTGCATGTATGTATTTATAGGTATGTATGTGTGTATAATCATAGTGCAATTTTGATAGAGCAATATCATTGAAATACTCATTGAGAATAAAGCAATTTCCAACCCAATTTGTAACTTAAGTGGTCGCCATGCTCACTTCTCAAGGGAGTTAACAATTAAATGCTAAATATATGGTACTTCCCCTTATTTGCAATTCTAATATAGATTTTATAAATTGGATGTGATGAGCTTAATAAACATTTAAGAAAGGCTTTTAGTGAGGAGGTTTTAAAAATTGGAGAAAATAAATTTTAAAAAACCCACGCAGAGATAAAAGATTTGAAATTTTCCTTGAGAAACTGATTTTCTCTTGTTAGAACTTGTTTCTCTTTTTGCTTTCATCAAGAACATTTTGCATTTTCCCAGGTTTAAGAAAACTCCCCCCCCACACCCAATACTTTTGTAGATATTATTTTTATAAGTTTTATTAAATTTTTGAAATTACTCCCCACTCTCTCTCTTTTCTCCTTCTCTCCTCCTCTCTCTTTTCTCCCTCTCTTCTCCTCCTCTCTCTTTTCTCCCTCTCTTCTCCTTCTCCTCTCTCTTTTCTCCCTCTCTTCTCCTTCTCCTCTCTCTTTTCTCCCTCTCTTCTCCTCTCTCTTTTCTCCCTCTCTTCTCCTCTTTCTCTTCTCCCTCTCTTCTCCTCTCTCTCTTCTCCCTCTCTTCTCCTCTCTCTTTTCTCCCTCTCTTCTCTCTCTTTTCTCCCTCTCTTCTCCTCTCTCTTTTCTCCCTCTCTTCTCCTCTCTCTTTTCTCCCGCTCTTCTCCTCTCTCTTTTCTCCCGCTCTTCTCCTCTCTCTTTTCTCCCTCTCTTCTCCTCTCTCTTTTCTCCCTCTCTTCTCCTCTCTCTTTTCTCCCGCTCTTCTCCTCTCTCTTTTCTCCCGCTCTTCTCCTCTCTCTTTTCTCCCGCTCTTCTCCCCTCTCTTTTCTCCCGCTCTTCTCCCCTCTCTTTTCTCCCGCTCTTCTCCCCTCTCTTTTCTCCCGCTCTTCTCCCCTCTCTTTTCTCCCGCTCTTCTCCCCTCTCTTTTCTCCCGCTCTTCTCCCCTCTCTTTTCTCCCGCTCTTCTCCCGCTCTTTTCTCCCGCTCTTCTCCTCTCTCTTTTCTCCCGCTCTTCTCCTCTCTCTTTTCTCCCGCTCTTCTCCTCTCTCTTTTCTCCCGCTCTTCTCCTCTTTCTTTTCTCCCGCTCTTCTCCTCTCTCTTTTCTCCCGCTCTTCTCCTCTCTCTTTTCTCCCGCTCTTCTCCTCTCTCTTTTCTCCCGCTCTTCTCCTCTCTCTTTTCTCCCGCTCTTCTCCTCTCTCTTTTCTCCCGCTCTTCTCCTCTCTCTTTTCTCCCGCTCTTCTCCTCTCTCTTTTCTCCCGCTCTTCTCCTCTCTCTTTTCTCCCGCTCTTCTCCTCTCTCTTTTCTCCCTCTCTTTTCTCCTTCTCCTCTCTCTTTTCTCCCTCTCTTTTCTCCTTCTCCTCTCTCACACTTGTATAGATTATAATGGTTCCTCCAACCTGCTAAGTTGTTGGAATGCCATACTGAATAGGTTGTTAATGGCCTTCCTTGATGAGCAAGATGTGATATGAAGTCAAATTTAATGTGTCATCCTTTATACGTACAGTGTATAATGATTATCATAAAAAATGAACATGGCAAACCAAGTTCAAATCCTGGATGAAGCTGTTTGCATTTCACTTTGCACTAATGCCCTTGAGAAAGGCATTAATTCATCTTTTCTCTTCTAGCTATGTGTAAATAGGACAGACTGGCTTCTTTAGCCTTAGTAAGGCAACCTATCTAGGAGAAGGAAAAACTCCAAATTCAGAATCCGAGGATTGTTGTTCAGGAGTATCTGTGGCACACTGATGTCTCATTCTCCTACTATCAGCTCATCTGTGTAGGCAGTCTCATGTTTCATAAGGTTTATTTTCAACTGTTATTGTTGGGCACTCAAACATGATCTTCATCCAAGAAGTAGAGCCTATATAGACAAACATGCACAAGTGTAAACCTTAGTTTAGTTTGGTACAAGGCAAGAAGTTTGGGGTACTCAGTGAAGACGAAGCTCACAAATAATGGTCAGTTAGAATATACCACTATCATACTTACTATGGTCCCTGCCTTGTCAACAGGGAGCTTACAATACTGCATCTTCTGCTGAAAGATAACAGCTATTCTGAGTATGACTCTAAACTATATCCAATTCTAGAGCTTTGGGGAGTATTGAATCACTTTTCCTTTGCCATTACTCCCAGGTCCACTCTAACTTGGAGTGGTAGTATCTGTTAGAGTGCTATCTGTGGGTTGAATACATCTGTTTAAAAATTAGATAGGAATACTTGAAACCATATAGCTGTGTACAAATTATTTCTGTTAGGAATAATTACTTGAAGCAATAATTGTTTATTAGTCACTTAATAATTATTGGCAAATTATTGGTGTTAGATAGAAATATTTGAAACCATATAACCGTGTGCAAACAAATAATTATTAAAGTAGGAACAGTTACTTTAAATCCTATATAATTATGTATAAATTATTGATATTAGATAGAAATACTTGATACCATATAACTGTGCAAACAAATGATTATAGTCAAATTTAAAAAAATATGATTGCACTGAAATTTTGAAAATATATATAGTTAGGATTATAATCAAACATTTTCAAATGAATGAAATTTTAGCAGTAAATAGCCTATCAGGAATTGATATGCCATTAAATAAACCAAATCTCCAAGGTGACCATAGTAAGAATATAATATTTGGTGATCATAGCTCTAGCTGTTCCTGAGTTATGTGTTCATAGACAGTCAAAAAAGATATCAAGTGAATCAAATTGTCGATCTGTAAATATTTATGTATTTATTTAAAAAATAAATTCAGTTAAGTTAAAGAATTTTTAAAGATTCATGTTTGTAAATAACATTTCATGTATAAGAATAAGCAAAACTTTGAAATAACATTTCATGTTTCAAACTCAAGAACAAAGTTTTGCTTATTCTAGCACAAAGGTTTCAGATTGCCTCAAGTAATTTGGTGTTCTTTCATGATCCCCAATTTCAGAATTGAATAGGCTCCTCATTGCTTTAGTGATTTGATGGGAACCAGTTCTTTCAACAGGATTTATAAACATTAAACCTAACATGTTTGCCATTGAATGGATTTTTTTTTCTCCGATTGTTTTTGTTGTCTGCCTTGGTGATTTGAGATTGTCAGATATAATTGTTATACCAAAAAAAAAAAAAAAGAAAAGGCTATAAACCGGTCTTCAGTTTAATTGTCTATTTAATAGTTTGATGAGAAACTGGAAAGCTTCATTCACATATATATATATACATACATATATATATATATATATATATGTGTGTGTGAGAGTGTTGTTGTTGGCTGACCATAGTTGAGGATGATCTAAAAGCTCCTTTTTCAATAGCTACTACACTGAGGTGTAGGGGAGAATGCTAATCCTTTCCATGGATTGCTCCACTTCTTGATCCATACCTTATAATGCTAAAAGTTAAGCTAGGAGGCATCAAGTACTTTTTTTTTTTTTTTTTTTTTTTTGAGTCTTAGGTATGACTCTACCTGGGATTGAACTCTGGTTTCCCAGACCATTGGCAAACACTAACCATTATATATAGGGGAAGTCTCCATGGCTCAAGTGCTGGACTGTGGCCTCAAAAGTGAGTTTGAACTTCAAATGCATTATTACATTCATGATCCCCCCAGCTGCTGTTCTTTTACAAGGATGGCTTTGCCATTAAATAACCCATTAAACAAAAGAAACTGGACTAAACCATGTATCTATATTGTGGATCAAAAGTAATAAGGCAGACAAATATTTTTTTGCTATTACTTAAAAAGTTGATATGTAACAAAAAAAGTAAGAAAAAATAAACAATAAAGCAAAATCTTCCTTTTTATCAAATGTTTTTTCAGTATTCATAGTTTTTGTTTTATTCTCATGAGCAACAAATTTCCAAGTAGAATAAAATCGTTCTCTCTCATTAACTCTATTAAAGGACACTTTCATTCACAGCTTATTTATATAATTAATTGAAAATTTAATTATAAAGACAGGAGTACATCTCTTCTCCCTGAAATATGGGTAAAATAGTAAACAGACGGATCTCTCTAGCTAGGGCCGGCCTTAAGCTAATTGAACCAACTGCTTTCAATGGGGCCCCCTTACCAGAATCTATCCTCTTCTTGGCTCATCAAATACACATAACAACACATTGCAATATATATGTTCCCAATTATGCCCCATACCTCCTAATGTTGCATATTAACCCTTGACTGTGCTGGATGTTCATAGTAAGCGAGTTTGTACCCCAGTTGCGCTATTACATTCACTTTCGGGCAAATACCCTTAGGAAAGGTATGAACTCCCTTGTCCTCCCAGCTATGGGTTAAATAGTACCACTACTGTTCTTCTAGGAGAAGGGCTTTGGCATTAGATAACCTACAAAGGTTGATATGCCATTAAACAAAGAAACCGAAGTGCTGGATGTTCCATCTGTGTAAATGTGATTGCAAGACGTACCTGTGTAAATAGGAAGACAGCAATGCGTAGGTGTACTGGAAATGTGTAGGTATTGTGAAATTATATATATACCCAGGTACCCACAGAATAATGGTCAGTCTCAGGTTGTGGTCAGAAGAGATTCAATCAGACATGGAGAGCACCAGCAAGTGGCTGGGTGCCCTGCTGGGGCAGCATTCCACAGAACAGCTTAGAATTTATGGGTCAATATAGCAGTGTTCAAGTGTTGTATCTATCTCTCTGTCTCCTATGCTTACAGAAGCTTTGACTCTAAGAAATAATAAAGAGATGTATATTTTTATAAAGAAGTACCATGCTTATTCCTTCATCTTCATTATGGTCCATCATTCTTCCTTGTTGTGACAGCTATACAACACTGTCTCTAGCTTTGGTTGTACAACTAGTCTAGAATGACAGCTCTGGATTCAAAACTCCTGCCAACACATCACTGTGGTAAAGTATGGATGGATTTGACTTCCTATCAAGTCAGATATGACTCAAGGTCAGTTTATAGTGGGGAGCTATGCACGACTTGAGATTCACACCTGCTGTACTCTATTCAAAGATTGACCTTGTGTCACATCAAGTTTGTGGCAGAGTTTGGGTAAATATATATATAAGACTTTTAGATATGCTTATATACACTTGAGATATATGTTCACACATACATATATACAAGGGTGGGCTGAAAAGTTCATACACTGAGGTCATATCTACTTTTGATGACTTTTTATCTGAGATCCAAGTACTGCAACACTGATTACAGAAGTATGTGGACTGTAAGAGGGACTATGTTGAATAATAAACCTCATTTAGTTACATTCCATGAGAGTATCTTGGTCAGCTTATGAACTTTTCAGCCAACACTTTGAGATACACAGACTGTACATTACAGCTATCAAAGATTGTGTAACTCATAAACAAACTTAGAAGAGGAGTAAATGTCAGCAATCTAAAGAAAGTACTAATTCAAGATTAGAGGTTAAATTCTGTTGGAATTGCTTATGATGTACTTGATAGCAGAAACTCAAAAACAACAACAACAAAAAAAAAAAAAAATATGTTGAGGTGTTGCTTTTCAATTTTTGTTATTGTACTGAGTATCTCTTACTTTCAGCTAATTTCTTGCTAAAGAAAATGATATTAATCTATGCTTAAGTACAACTATTTTGTTTAGTCATGTGTTGATAAAAGCCACTAAAATTCTTATAAATTAATACTTCCAGTTTGCTTCAAAAAAAATTTTTTTTTTTTTGGCAAGAGGGTTTCTTTCTATCTTATCTCTCTTTTAATTCCCTATCCTCTTCTTAAAAGTTGAAAGATTGGTGATTAACATGCAGTATTAAAAAAACATTACCTTTTAGTTATCAAAACATGATGTATTTTCCAAGTGAATTTGCTCTCTTTCCCACAACTATCAAAAATGAGCTCCAGTTTCTTCGTTTCATCTTCACATTGAAAACAAACTTACATTTCACTCTGGAGGCTTCCATATAATCTGATGATGAATCGCTAAAAGTATTTCAAAGTACTGAACAAAGTGGGGGAGGACCCCCCCCCAAAAAAAAACAATAGTATTATTGACTAAGCTTAATCTGATACAGTCCCTGTGATAGGGTACCCAGTAAAAACTGAAGAGCCAATTTGAATTGCTTCATTGTGTTATTTTTTTGGGCGGGGGCACCACCTGCAGAATTGTCACCCCTAACTTTGACAGGGTGACACTTCTTCAGGTGAAATATACTAGGGTTACGATTATTCATCTGATAGGAGTCTGTGGCATAATGGATAATGTGCTGGATTGCAATATTGTTCTAAGCAAGTTCAAACTCTATTTTCTCTATTGTATTCACTTTTGGACTAATGCCCTTGGGAAAGGTATGAACCCCCTTATCCCTCCAGCTATGGGTTAGTCCCACTATTGTTCTTCTACAAGGATGGTTTTGGCATTAAATGAAGGTTGATATACCATTAAAATAGAGAAGCCAAACCTACTTAGCTGATTGTTGATTTATATATTTTCAATTCTTTTGTGGAATTTTTAATAAGAATGGTCCCCCATTCATATTTTTGTAAAAGTTTCATTTTATAATCAAATAGAATACACATTATTATATACAATGAACAATGGTACTTTGATTGGTTGCCGAGTTACAAGTTATATCAAATTATCATTCAATTACAATTTGGACTGGAAATTGCATTATTCTCTTAGACCATTTTTGTGTATTGCATTAATAACAATAACAATATTGCAATGATGTGCCATTTTTGCTTGGTTACAATTTTATGCAAACATAATGAACAATCAATTCTCAAGATATTCAAAACATTTTCAGAGTACTGATAGTTTGTATTCAGTTTTCCTTCTCTTAGACTGGTTGCCACACCAAGGTTAAAGAGTTTGCTCTATTATTTCCCTATAGCTGAAAGAAGAGATGGGTTAATGCCTTTCCCAAGAATGTTATTGTGAAGTGGAATGCAAGCAACCTCATCTTAATATAATTTTGGCAAAAGGCAGAATCACTATTGTCAAACATTTTGTTAGAGGGTGGGAAAAAAACAAAAGATGATAAAAGCTTGGAACTAAGATGTAGACATTTACATATTCATTATATGAATTGAACAATGGTTGCTAAACTACTGGTTATATGAAAATTATCATTGTTACAATTTGGACTGGAAATTACATTATTCATTCAGAACATTTTAGTGAATTGCTCTAATAACTATATTGTGATGATCAACCATTTTGCTTGGTTCAAAAAAATTTTTTTGACATGTTTAAATTTTTTTTTTTTTTTTTTTTTTTTTTTCAGTATGTTTAATTGGATTGATTTTATCTTTCTGTAATATTTAATCAGATTTCCACATGTACTGATACTACATACTGATCTTGGGAAGAAATTCTGGGGAATAACACTTTGATCCTAGGCAGGGTGCCCAGATACTCCACTATGATTCTACTAAGTAACTGGAATTCAAAGAGAAAAGATGATTTTTGAAGCTCTAAAAAAATTACCCCACCCCACCAACTGAATAAATGATATCAGTTTACCTAATCTAAAACATAAGTGTTAAGGGGACATGGATCAGTGGAAGGGGAGCCCCCCCCACTCCTGGCTACAATGGTGTTTATTATCAGGCTGATCTTGTCAACTTTTAACTGACAAGTGATATCACAATGATGAAGCCTCTTTCTGGCTGCCTTTTTTAATTCTACACAAGGCAGCCAGAAAGAGGCTTCATCACTGTAAGGTAGAAAGTCATAATTTATCCGTTTCCAGAAATGGATCAAATTTTGTCATGTAAAGAATTAATGCTCTTACTTGAAATGATCCTGGGCACCAAATCTGCTGTAAAAGTCAATGAGAATAGCAATGAGGATGATCAAACAGAAGTTAGAGGCTAACAAAGAAAAAGCATTACACAGTCATTAAGTTAAAAGAAAGAATTTATATAGATTCATACTTGTTGTTGAGTTTGCTTATTCTGGCATGAAGGCATCAGGTTGCTTACATTACCTGCTGTTGTTGGCAAAAGCTCAGATTACACTGACTGAGGGGTAAGATCATACCCATAATAAAAGGTGTGTCCAGGGCATAATACAAAATTGCATGGTGAGGCTCCTGCTCTCAAGTATCCCTTTATTGCTATTATTCTCTGGTCCACCCTGACCTGGAATGTGGTAGTACCCTAATAAGTACTAAGGATAAAATTCTCTTTAAAAAATTGTTTATATTTGATAGAACCATGTGCCAAAAAAACTTGAGAAATGACACAAAATGTAAATATGAACATACAATGAATGTGATTCCCTAACCTCTAGGCATAAAATAACCCTAGACAGGTTGACATGCCATTAAAATCAAACAATCAATAAATCTAAAAGTTTCTTAGTAGTTTTATTTTATTTTTTAAGAAAGTAATCATAACTGATAGGTTATTTAAAAAATAAATAAAACTGAGTGTTGAGAGCAAGATGAATTGTGGTTTGAAAGAGAACTAAATATTAAACAGTTGAGACTTTTAATGAACTTAAATAACTAAGAGATTATCAGGATACCTTGCCATTCAGTGGGGAGATAATTCCACATCAATCACAAGAAAGAGTTACTTCTGTTGTGGTGTGGTTGTCTGTGTGAAAGGAAGACAAGTTAAAACTGGAATACAACACATTTTTTACGTTTAAGTTTAAAAAGTTTTTATAACTGATTTTCTTCTTTTTTGTGGAGATGACATTTTGAGTTGGAGTTATTTTTCTTCAACTGTGTTAGACATTTGTCCTATCTACTTGCATGCTACTTTTTTTTCAGAGCTTCAAACTCTAATTTAGCTTTTCTGACTAACTCTATTCAACTATTCTCTGTCTGTCTGTCACAGAATGTAACCAACCAAAATAGAATATTTTAAAACTTTGATCTTCTTCACTTCATTTATAAACTCTCACACCCTGATGAAAGTCTCAAACTGAAAGGTTTAAGTTTGGCAAATGATTCAATAGATAAAATATTCTTCTGAAGACCTTGTGTTTTTCATCTCTGTACATTTTTATGCTAATATATACTCATGCAAGTATATAAATATATATATATATATTTCTTTGACCTGTCATCAGTCAAGATTAAGTTTTCAACTTTCTAATGTTGACAAATCTACACCAATTGATTTTGCCGACAGCTAATGCAATAAGCCCAATGCCCCCTATATTATATGAAAAATAAAGGATTTAGACATATTTTGGCTTTGTGATATCAATGTCTATTTTGAGAATTTTACTTCTGATAAATATTATTCAAAACTTCTCGTAAACTTTATCAGTTTTAGTTATTGGAGATCAACTCCAAAAATGAATTCCTAAATTTTATTCAACGTATTGAATTACAAGAGTAGTGATTTCTAAGATTAGCTTAGTTTGGCTCAAGGCCACAAGTATAGAGCACCTTGTGAGAATTGAGCTCATTAAATATGATCTACCAGCCTAACTTGCTAACAAGTAGACTATGCGAGTTGCTTTTGTCATTTACTAAGATTAGCTTAGTTTGGCACAAGGCCAGAAATATGGAGGGAAACTAGTGCGAAGTGATCTCATTAACTATGGTCTACTACTACTCTTGCTTGTTAACTATTATACCAGAGAATGCATCCATAAAGTGAAGAATTATGATGAAAATTATGAGATAAATGATTGATTGATTTAAATGATTGATTTAAAGATATTCAATTTGAAAGATTTTTTTTCTTTAATCTTCAAAGGATGGGATCTTTGTTTTTATAGAACAGTTTGTTTTATGGCATATCAACCCTTGTAGGTTATTTAACGACAAATTCTTTTTTATGTAAATAATCAGCTCTATTTCAAACAATTCAGTTTAGCATAACCGGCTCATTGGTCTAGTAGGCAGTGTTTGCCACTGGTCTGGGAGACCTGTGTTCAATCCCAGGTCGCATCATACCAAAGCCTCCTTTCTTAACACTCAGCAATATAAGGTACGTATCAAGAGTAAAGAGGAGCCATCCAGGGAAAGGAGTAGTGCCCTCCCCTACACCTCGGTATAGTAACACCTCGGTATAGTAACACCTCGGTGTAGTAGCTATAGAAAAGGGAGCCTTCGGGTCGCCAACTTTACTTTTTACTTTACTTTTTACTTTACTACATTAACTTTAATTGTCAAAAACATTTCTATTTCAAACTATTCAGTTTATTCAAACAGTTCTAATTCAGTTTAGTATAAGTACAGATTTGGTTTACACACAGTTAAATGTCACACAATTCAGTTTAGTATAAATACAGTTTCAATGTCAAAAAACAGTTCTATTTGAAATAATTCAGTTTGGCATAAGCACACAGTTTAAATGTAAGTATGGTTTGATTGTCAAAAACATTTCTATTTCAAGCTATTCAGTTTAGTATAGGTATGCCGTTAGGGCCCTATCTATGGGTTAAATAGAACCCTTATCAGGTGCTACCACTCTGGGCTAGAGTAGACTTGGGAGTGATGGCAATAAAGGGGTACTCTGCATTCCCCAAAGCTCCAGCATTACTGGAACCTCACCTTCAGATTGTTTAGTATCATATCCAGGACACTCGTTGGGGGGGGGTCTTACCCCTCTGCAGAGGTACAGTCAGTGTATTCTACAGCCCCAGCTGACTGGGCAATTGTTTTTTGTTTTAAGATGAATAGGGAATTAATATAACAAATATTCTCTGAAGGCTTGCCTGCTGGCTCTACTTGTGAAGGCCACTCTAAATACCAATCTTATTTTTTGTTTTGTTTAACTAAATGAAAAATAAGTAGGTTAGACTTACCTCTTGACTTTTCAAATGTGACATCAATATCTAATTTGATGATTTTAAAGGTCTGATGATAAAATATTACTTAAAGTACAGTGTACTATTTTCTTATAGTTTTAGTCAACTCCTGTACTAAATCAATTTCGAAATGCCTTGTTGGTGGGACTTAAATTGACTATATTCATTGCAGATGGGGAAGATCCCCCTCAAAGTGTCCTAGGTATGACACTAAACTACACCTGATAGTGAGGCTACAGTTTTGGAGCTCTGAGGAGTGTAGAGTACTCTTTCATTGACATAACCCCTAAGTCCACTCTGACCTGGAGTGGTAGTACTTGTTCGGATCCCATCTATGGGTCGAAAAGATTTGTTTGTAAATGATTAGTATTAAATAGGAATACATGATACCATATAACTGTAAATTATTTGTATTGAGATTAATTACTTGTGCTATAATTGAAGAAATTTTGGGAGCCCCCCCCCAAAAAAACAGCAGCTTTACGGGCACTGATGCTGGGTATTGCTGGAGAAGCAGACAAACTCATCAGTGACCCCTACACGCAGATGTGCCAGTGTTGACTCACCAGCAAGAAATATATCAGCTTCGTGTGGATACTGGATGTAGTTTTGAAGACCTTCTGGGAATGATGGATGATAGGGATGGATGGAGAGAGTCAGTCTGGGAAATCTATGCTGTCAGTGTGACTTCATGATGATTAAGAAACAATTACACAAAAAATATAAATATAAGTGTACAATAAACATGATTCCTTAACCTCTAGGCATAAAATAACCCTAGATGGATTGATATGCTGTTAAAATCAGTCAATAAATAATTTAAAAGTTTTATTTGATAATGGTTCTAAAATACAAGTGGGGGTGTCCTCCTCGTGGGGTAATGGTTAAAGCGATGGACTGCGGAATCGTAGTAAGCAAGTTCGAACTCCAATTGTGCTATTGGATTCACTTTCGGACAAAAACTCATAGGAAAGGTATGAAACCCCTTATCCTCCCAGCTATGGGTTAAATAGTACTACAACTGTTCTTCTAGAAGGATGGCTTTGTCATTAAATAACTTACAACGGTTGATATGCCATTAAACAAAGAAAACAAACAAACAAATAAAATGCAAGTGTAGTGATACTAACAATTTGAATATGCCAAAAAGAAGTTTTCAAATACTTCCTTTAAATAAAAAGATAAAATTTTCTAATATCTTGTTTTTAGATCAATACTTTACCATGTACAAAAGGTCTTTGAATAAATAAGATGAATTTTGCCTAAGGAATTGGCAATAAGAACCACTGTTTACTGTTGCACCTTTTTCAAGGAAATCAACAGTAATGGGCATTCTCATATTCCAGAAGCCTGTCAGCATGACCTTCTTTAATGACTGCTGCACCCAGAACTTTTTCTTTACCAGAGAGTATGTTTCTACTCCATGAACTGTCTTTTTGACTTAGGCTCATAGTGGCAAACCCATGTTTAGCCCATTTGTAAACATTTCTTTAAACTAAAAAATCCTTCTCTGTGCACATCAGATTCTTCTGTAAATTTCACATGGTCTGTATTTCTCAGCCACTAAAAATTTGATGACAGACCTCTGTTTCAGTCTAGAACATTGTTTGATTTATTGTCATTTTGAATAGCCTCAAATCAAACATTCTTTTGCTATATTAAACTAATTTTTGTGCTAAGTCTATTGCAAACAATGTAGAGTTTTACATTTATGGAAAAAAAAAGTTTTTGCTCTTTTCAAAAAAAAATTCTGGTTATTTATTCAATGACTACCAGACATTGGTATAATGGTTAGAGTGTTCGCCAATGGCCTGGGAGACCTAGGTTCAATCCCAGGTTGAGTCATACCAAAGACTCAAAAAAATGGTACTTGATGCCTCCTTGCTTAACACTCAGCATTTTAGGGTACGGATCAAGGGTAAAGTGGAGCAATCCAGGGAAAGGAGTAGCGCCCTCCCCTACACCTTGGTGTAGTAGCTATCAAAAAGGGAGTCTTTGGTTCACCCTCGACTAAGGTCACCAACTTTATTCAATGACACTTGTAGTATGATTCTAAAGCCAATCAACATTTTGATAATTTTAAAGCAAATTAACATTTTGATTAAGTATGTAACATGAAACACAACTTTGCACAGGAATTATTTTTTCCTTTTTTAAACAGAAGAAAAATAATATATATTCAGCTTTTGATTTGCTTTTAGCTTTAAAAAAAAAAGATAAAATATAAGAGTTGATTGAAAGATGCTTTAACCAATAAAAAACTCACTGGAATAATTGTGTTGAATGCAATGGTAAGGATCTACAGTTAATTTTTAAGCAAAGTACAGGTAGTTTGTATTCAGTTTTCCTTCTCCTAGATTGGTTGCTGCACCAAGGTTAAAGAGTTTAGTCTTCCTTACTATTTCTCTATGGAAGAGATCAATTAATACCCTTACTCAAGGGCATTATTGTGAAACAGAATGTAAGCAACTGCATTTTAATGTTGGCAAAATGTGGTGGCCGAGAAAGATAACTGAATGAATATTGTCAAACATTTTCTTATTGGCTGAAGAACAAAACAAAAAATCAAAGAAAATAATAGCTTGAAACTAGGAAGTTGACATTTTCTAAGCTTAACTTAATTTCGCACTAGGCGATAAAATATGGGGCACCCTGTGAGAATCAAACTTACTGACGATTATCTGTCAGCCTTGCTCATTAATCATTAAACCACATGAGGTGCCCTAAGAAATTAAGTATAGTTTACATTTGGCACAAGGCCAAAAAGTATGGAGTAAAGATCATTCATTATTCGATAGTATTTGTTCTACAAGCTTTGCTTTGCTTAATGGCATATCAACCTTTGTGGGTTATTTGATTCCAAAGGTCTCCTTGTAGAAAGATGAGACTGATTGCATTTCACATAGCACTAATACTCTTGGGAAAAGGTATGAATCCAGTAATTCTCCTCCAGCTATGGGTAAATAGTAGGGCAGACTAGGTTCTTCAGCCTTGATGAGGCAACTAGTCTAGGAGAAGGAAAACTCTGAATTCAAACCTGTTAAACTTCGTTTAAAAATTGACCTTGTGTCATATCCTGCCCGAGCAGAGGGGTTGGTAAATATGATCTCCTTGTAGAAAGACCGTAGGAGTACTATTTAACGCATAGCTGGGGAAATAAAGGGGTTCATACCTTTCTGAAGGGTATTAGTCCGAAAGTGAATGTAATAGCATGACTGAAGTTTGAACTCGCTCACTATGGTGTCTCAGTTCAGCATATTAGCCACTATGCTAGAGGGAATCTTCCTGATCTAACTTGCTAGTCATTATGTCATATCTTCAAGACAACATCAGTGAAGTTAACTAATATCTATTAATTTTTTGGATAGGTTTTGCACTGATGTTCTTATTTAATTAACAGAATTGGGGACACAGTATTTTTAGAGTTAAAATGGAAATGTTCAATTTTGTTAAATTTGAAAGTACGCAGCGTTGAGTTGCCCTGAGAACGAGGAAGTCGACTGACTTCAAGATAACATTGTTTGCTATTTAATTATTGACTTATAGAAAAAAAAAGAAAGTAGAATTTTGTTTAAATGTGGGAGTTGTAAGTCTAGCAGTGCTGACTCAGAGGAAAAATCTTGGTTACTAAATCTAAAAATGTTAAAAACAAAAAGGTAAATATCAGATTTTCTTACAGTGAATTAAAAAAAAAAAAAAATCAGAATCCAAAAACTGATATTGGAAGATGGTTGGTTGCGTACAGTATTATGTTTATGGGGCGTGTGTGTGCTGAAAAGTTCTTGGTCCAACCAAGAAAAAAAATGACTTTTTAAATAAATTAACCTATAAACCTCAGCCATAACAAGTTATGAGTGCATATGCGCTATGATTTATTAAATTAACTGGTGAAATCGTTCAATTGAAGATTATCAAAGTAGTTTACAATATTGGATTTGAAGTGACTAACATACTATTGGTGTAATGGTTATCGTCGCAGGAAATGGACATGGGGATACGAGTTCAATTCCTGGACGAGACTGATTGCATTTCACATAGCACTAATACCCTTGGGAAAGGTATGACTCCAATTATTCTCCCTCCAGCTATGGGTAAATAGTAGGTCAGACTAGGTTCTTTAGCCTTGGTAAGGCAACTAGTCCTGTTAAACTCCGCTTAAAAAAATTGACCTTGTGTCATATCCTGCCCGAGCAGAGGGGTTGGGTAAATATGATATTATTAATCTTGTAGTCTACAATATTAGTTCACACTCCTGACTGGAAGGAGAGCTCTGAAGTTCATTGAAGTTGTTGGTTTTTAATTTTTTTTTTTTTTTTTTTTTTGTAAAAATCACATGCCAAATTTTACTAAATTTTTTTTATATATCAAGATATTTATAGAAATTATTTTTTAAAACCATTATAAATTCATAGCCATTAGAAATGAAAAATTCATCTTTGTAATTTTCCATGGTTAAAATTCTTATCAATAGATATTGTTTTGTAAATAGGGGTGTCTTCAATATGATGCTAAATTGCATCTAGTGGTGAGGCTCTAATCCTGGAGATATGGGGAGTGTGGAGTACATTGTCACTGCCATTACTTCCAGGACCACTCTGACCCAAAGTGATGGTACCTGTTAGAGTCCCATCTATGGGTGAAATAGATGTTTTAAAATTATTTGTATTTGATAGGAATGCTTGATATCATAAATGATGGGCAAAAATAACTTGAAGCAACTGCCCAAAAAATGTGAATATAAACACACAATGTATGCAATATTTTGGGCTCAAGGAAATAAGATTCCAAAGTAATAAATGACTATTCACTCTTGATGAGATAACTCTACATTAACAGCTGAATCCAGGATTCGAACTTGGATTGTCAAGTGCTTTTTTTTTTTTTTTTTTTTTTTTTTTTTTTTGACAATAACTGATATGCCAAGAGCATGTCCTGTATTTATGAAGGATCCCAAATTAAACTTCACATCACATCCGGACTCCATTTCCTACGGCAATAATTTTGATGTTAATTGCACTTACCAAGGGTCATACAAGTGCTGCATCTTTCATACTCACCAGACCCCCGAACTCCATATGACTTTCCTTGTTTCCTAAATTGAAAATTCTTCTTAAGATGAAAATTTGAGTACATGGGGGACTTAAAAGTAACACAAAAGCACAGCTTCATTTGATATCAAAAGGAGTTTCAGTGATGCTTCCACCAATGGAAAACTCACTGGAATAAGTGTTGAATATTAAAGGGATCACACTCCTTACATCTCAGTGTAGTAGTTATTGAAAAGAGAGCCTTTGGGTCACCCTCGACTAAGGACGCTAACTTTACTTACTTATTAAAGGGATTATTTACAAGAAAATTAGCATATTCTTTGTTCAATTCTGCCTTCACTGTTCATACTTTTTGAACACAATTCACATGGGACCTGAAATATTTCGCTCTTCACCTTTTCTGGATTTTAATTTTTAGTTATGTAATTTTCTGCACTGTACTCTTTTTTTTCCCCCCTTTTCTCTTTCCTTTTTCCCTCTCAACTTTTTTTTCTTTTTTCTTTCTCCCCAGCTTTATTCTCTCTCTTTCCCGGCTTTATTCTCTTTGTCCTCTCTCTCCCGGCTTTATTCTCTTTGTCCTCTCTCTCCCGGCTTTATTCTCTTTGTCCTCTCTCTCCCGGCTTTATTCTCTTTGTCCTCTCTCTCCCGGCTTTATTCTCTTTGTCCTCTCTCTCCCGGCTTTATTCTCTTTGTCCTCTCTCTCCCGGCTTTATTCTCTTTGTCCTCTCTCTTTTGCTGCTTTATTCTCTTTGTCCTCTCTCTTTTGCTGCTTTATTCTCTTTCTCTCTCAGATTCTTTATTTGTTTTTCTTAAACTTACTGCATCTTCTATTTTCAGTTTTTGACAAACAGTCTGTCTGCCACCACTTGTTCATAATATCCAAATGAACCTTTTCCTTCTTTGTTTGTATTCTACAAATGAGATTTCTCTTTCTGCCTTGTTACTAGTATTTTGCAAATGAACTATTCCACCCCAACCCCCCACCCGCCCCTTCTAGTGTTCCATAAACTTGCTAGGATTCTTTCTTCCTTTTCTGTTCTACAAACTCCTACTTTTTTCTATTCCAGTGGTTGTCTCTTTTTTTTTTTTTTTTTCCTTCCTTTCAGTAGTTGTCTCCCCTCCTTTCAGTTGTTGCCTCTCTGTTTAATATTCCCCCTTCATCTTTCTCATGTTTAAAAAAAAATTTTTTTTCATTTTTGCCTAGAAATCTGTAATACATTTAAATGTTTGAGAGGAGATATTTTTCTGCCTAAATTATATAACTTTGGCTTATTGCCCAAAAATGCTACCACAGCATTTGTTCATCACTTGGCCAGGCACATGTTCAAAGTAAAGAATCAACCTCAAAACAACTGTTTGTTTTGCGTCTTAGAAATTTTGTTTCTAGTGTTAAACATGTACAATGTCACCTTAAGGGAAATCATATTGTGCTTGGGTAGATCTCTTTTCTGCTCTAAGGATTTTGCATAGTATGTCACTTTTTGATCCAGCACATTCATTTAGCTGTTTGAAAGTTTTCTTCATAACTTTTATTTTAATTTTTCTCTAAGTTTCATTAAGTTTTACCGACTCAAAATACTTTTTAAAAAAAAGTTAAAGATCACACATACACACACACACACACACACACACAACCCAGTTGGCTGGGGCTGCAGAATATACTGATTGCATCTCTTTCCCAACGAGTGTCCTGCATATGATACTAAACAATCTGATGGTGAGACTCCAGTAATGCTGGAGCTTTGTGGAATGCAGAGTACCCCTTCATTACCATCGCTCCTAGGTCCACTCTGGCCTGGAGTGGTGACACCTGATAGAGTCCTATCTATGAGTCAGATAAAACCGTTTGACATTTAAACTGTGTTTTAAACAAATGACTTATGCTAAACAGAATTGCTTGAAATAGAACGGTTTAATCATTTAACTGTTTGTAAATAAATGATTGATGTTTAATTGGATTGTTTGTGATTCATAGCAATACTTGGAACCATTTAACTTTCTTGACTTATGCTAAACTGAATTATTTGAAATTTTAACTGTGTATAAACAAATGATTTAACTGTGTATAAACAAATTTCTTTTCTTGCTCCCTTTCAGTGATTGTCTCTTTCCTTTTTCCATCTTCCTTTCAGTGGTTATATCTTTCTTTTCTTGCTCCCTTTCAGTGATTGTCTCTTTCCTTTTTCCTTCTTCCTTTCAGTGGTTATATCTTTCTTTTCTTACTCCCTTTCAGTGATTGTCTCTTTCCTTCTTCCTTTCAGTGGTTATATCTTTCTTTTCTTGCTCCCTTTCAGTGATTGTCTCTTTCCTTTTTCCTTCTTCCTTTCAGTGGTTACTAATAATGTCATTTTTTATTGTATGTTTCACTAGAAATTCTAGTTATCTTTGAATTAGAAGAAAATCTGTATAAAATTGTTAGCTGTACTTATATATATATTAGTCATACTGTATATATGATAATAGATCCTCAGACAGTAGTAACCAATGCGCTGTGTGTGATGCTAAATTGCTTCAGTTCTGGAGATCTGGGGAGTATAGGGTCACTTCTTCTTTCCTATTACTCCTAAGTGTATTCTGAATTTGGTATAAAGTAAGCCAACAAAGGTTGACATGCCATAAAACCAACCAACCAACTTTTTTGTTTATTAGTAATACTAACTATAGCAAACTTAAGTTAAGTTCTACTTAAACTCTATTTTTGAGAAAGTATTAAGTCTTATTCTTACAAAATGTTTTCATCTGCCTATTTTATATCTTATAGTTTTGAAAATAATCATGGAATTTCTCCAGGTATAAATACTAGACTGATCTTAGGAAAAAGTGTTGAGGAGAGAGACTCTGGTACTTGGCAGAAAGGTTTATCCTGTCATTTTTATAAAAATAGGTAGCTATACTAATGTTTAATAAATAACAACGGAATTATTCAGTAGGTTTGTTACTTATTACTTTTTGGTTTGTCAAGTATGAATCTAACATTTTAAGCTGTCATCAGTCGTTTCTTTTATTCTCAATTAAATTGTTACTCCAAATATGACACCTGGTGTTTTTAAAATGTGGCGTAGTCCACATAACTTTAAAGGTAGTATCATAAGTTGTTTAAAAATCACCTAGGACACTCAATTATTACTGTAGCTTTGGGGATGACCCTCCGCACAACTGCTGGGAATGGATCATCTTGCAGTAGGAAATAAACAGATAGAGCACGTCTTACTAAAAATTATATAACCTTTATTATCATTTTGTGAGGTCAGCAGGGGTATGGATTGGGGGTTGTCATGTCAATTGTATGGCGGAGGAAATCATTGCTAATGGCTAATTCTACTCTGTACCCATAAGTGACATGAACCTTTATTCTTTCTCCTTTGTTCTGTGTCTTGTCTCTATCATGTGGTCTTGTAATTATGACAATCAGCTTCCAATTTTGGGAAATCCCTTTGCAGGTGTGTTTCAGTGACACTTGTATTTCTCTTACTCTGCACGTGGTGATATTGGGGTCATTTCCAGGTCATTACTCCATACACCTGAATTAGGCAACTGTCACATTATGTGACCATAAACATCAGAGCATGCCCTTTTTAATACAGGCATGGGCCAACTTTTTTAACTAGCAAGCCTCCTGAGATATTGTTCATTATAAATTGAACCATATGGTGAAGAAAGATTTTACAAGCATATCCAGTACACTAAAGTAAAAAGTAAAACTGTTTTTTTAAAGAAAATTCATATATATATATACCAAACCTTAATTAAGACAATATGAATGAAAAAACAAGAATGAAATAAACAAAAAAAAAACAAAACAAAAAACAAACTAGTATAATATTGAAATTTAGTGTTTTCTTTTTGGATTAACTTCTTAAAGACCTGCCAGAGGCGATGAACGATAGGGAAAAGTGGCGAGAGAGGGTTAGGGATATCCGTGCTGGTGGCACAACATGATGATGATAGGCCATAGACAACTCCCTGTCTGAAATATATAGTAATTTAATGTTGCATTCTGGGGAAAAATAAATCTCTGAATTATAGCACCTGACCCATGTAGACAATTTAATTTGAGGTTTGCCTGCAGAAAGGATCTATCTTCACTTAATTCCAACAATTTATTAACCAGCACGTGAAACAATAACTATATACAGTCCTTCCTGTGTATAAAGTTAGGTTTAGGGGACTTATTGGCGTGCTGAAGAAGATATCTGGTATCTCTGACAGCTTTTAATGTCACTGTCTCATGGAATGCCTAGTGGAATCTATCAGACTAGATTTTGGATTTTATGCCAAGATTTCCGGGCTCATCATGTGATTATTATATCCAATCATAGAGAGCCTCTCCCTCACTCACTCCATACACAGGAATTACCATTTTATAAATTGATCAAAACTGGATTTGAGTAATCTTTGTGGGTGAGGGCCCAGATATATTTGAGTTTACAAGTTTTGATCTCTATATTAAAATTTAATGTCGAACCTTCTAACAGTTCTATAAAGAAAATAATAAAGATCTGTATTCAGACCCAAATCTGCTTTTATGCAATGGGGTTACCAATGTAGGAAGTAGAGCATAGGTTCTCGGCAATATTTTAATATTATCCCGCCTAGGTGGGACCAAACAATCTGGGGGAGTTTCCATGATGTCATGGTTAATGTGCTGGACTGCAATATTGTATTAAATTCAAACTCCAGACATGCCATTATGTTCACTTTTGGATTATAACACTTTGAAAGGCATGAACTCTTCTATTCCTTAAGCTATGGTTTAAATAGTATCAACACTGTTTTTCTATAAGGATGGCTTTGGCATTAGATAACTCACAAAGGTTGATATGCTATAAAACAAAGGAAGCTAACAAGTAACCCCAAAACTTGTGAGTGGTGTGTATAGAAAATCTTTTACTTTTGAAACCTGTTTTTTTTTTGTTTTTTTTTTTAAATATAAATATCTGAGGAAGTGCGATATAATGATAGCTTTGTTGGCCATGTGGATTTATTACTGAATTTTTTTTTTTTTTTTTTTTTTTTTTTAAATCTGGAAATTCCTGGTGGCATTAAATATTTACTGTGCAGCATGAGTGAGTGTTTTCTTGTGCACAGTCATGCAGCTTAGAGAAATTTCTGATTTTCAGGCATGAGGCTTCAGTTAATTATTTTTTATTGACTTCTCTAAGTGCCACATATGGATTTCTGGTATTCTATAACAACAAAGTTATCATTTGTAAATGAAACAATTTGTGTGAATTGGAACAGAAAATTGAATGATTCTATTTGGAATTTTTCCAATCTGAGATTGTAGTTAATTATTTTGGACTAATGTTTTTCTATGTGTTTGAGTTTAGTTGCACAAATTAGTAATCAAGTTATCTTCTCAGTAATGTCTTTTTGTTCAGTGAATACTTCACATTCCCCTATGAATCACTGTTTAAACTGTCTACACCCTGCTACTTGTAACCTGACTATATTTACATATAAAAGAGACATAGGGAGTGAGAAATGGACTTTTCCATGGGAAAAAGGAATATAAATCTAAATTCTTGTTGCCCATCTCTGGTTTCATTTTCTTTTCTATTTTTTTTTATTTATCTATTTTTACTAACGTTTTCTGGAAAGGCATGAAATCCAAAAAATATGAAGAATAATGAAAAGGCCTAGGAAGCTGAAATATCGCATGTTCTTGTTTCAGATCTGTGATGAAATTTTTCTGTTAACATTCTGTGTAAAGGCATGAAATCAAACCTCTCTATTTATAGTATTTTGATTGTCATGGTTTGATGAAATATAGTAAAGGTGAAGATAATCCTCCTCTCATCCATTGTGTAGAAAATTAATCCTCTTTGTGGATTGGATAATTCAAAATTTCTCAATTCTCTCATGCACAGACTTAGGATTTGGTATTAAATAATCTACAAGGGTTGATATGCCATAGAACCCAATCAACACACACACAAATGTGTGTTTATGTGTGTGTATATTTATATATTTATTGTGTGTGTGTGTGTGTGTGTGTGTAAATTGTATTATATAAAAACAAATTGCTTGTCATTTTTCCTTAATAGAGTATTCATTTTAAAGATAGAGCCAATCATATGTTCTAAAATCTTAAAATTCTCATTAAGAACATTTATTCAACATTTTCAATTGGAGATTTTAAGGTGTAATGTGTGTGACTTACTTTCTATAGAATTGTCATTATTTCTTTTTCATTTGAAAATTCTATTTTTTTTTTTTCCCCTCGAATATCTTTTAAAACTTGCTTGTTTAAATTTTGCCTGAATCTTGGAGATGAGGGTTTATCATCACTAGTATTCACCTTTTTGTTCATTACTAGCAGAGATATTCAGTGATGTCCATAACCAATCACTATAGTAATCTACTACAGTAATGTACTATACTTTTTTTTTTTTCTCTCAGAAAATAATTGTAAGAGGGACTATTTATTATAACTGAATTAATGACATTTAAAAAAAGTATTTAACTTCATATATTTCAACAGAATGTTCTTCAATATTTAAAAAATACAACAGCATATGTTTTTTTTTCAATTCTTATTCAATAATTTTTCATAAAACTATTTTACATTTAAAATCATTCAACTGAATAAAAAGTCTTAATCTTTTTCTTTTTTAAATCGATATTGATTAAACTTTGTCACTCCGAAATAACTTATAAAAAATTTAATAAAACAGCTTTTAAGATTTTTATTAAAAACAATCCTAAAAAAAAGCAAGAGTACATTTTTTTATTTGCTATATTTTTTAGTTTCTTATTTATATTTTAAAAAAATTTAATGTCGTTATGAATCAATTTTTTTCTCTCCATTTTAATTCAATACTACTTCATTTTTATAAAAGTATATTACACTTAAAATAGTTACAATCGATAAAAACTTTCTTTTTTTTTTTTTTTTAAGTCAGGAAGAAAAAGATTTTTCTTCTTCACAGAAAAATGTTTCCTTTGTCCGTATGTTAAAAGACAACTGAAAATTCAGAAAAATGTATTTGCAATTTTTTATTTTATTTTTTATTGCAAAATAAAAAGATCCTTTTTTAATTTCATCTGATGTAATCTTTTGCCACTGTTTATTAAAAAATAAAATTTTAAAAATTGATTTTTTTTTTTTTTTTTTTTTTTTTTTAATAATCAAGTTTGTTTAAATGGTAAGTAGCAAAAAATGTGTATATGTGAAAAAATTCTTTAAAAAAAAATGTTTAAATGATTACAGAAATGTATTACAAAAGTTAAAATAACATTAAATTAAGTTTCATTCAAGAATGATTTACTTAAAATTAAAGTGAATACAAACGTAATATACTATTCTTTGTCAGTTGTGAAATAGCATTTGTTTATCTTCGAGTTGGGTTTGTTCATTTACGACTTTCTCATGCACGGCACGGGAACATGTTTGTTTGGTTTAACCATTTATTACTCAGTGTAACAATCAACAATAATGTAAACAAACGCACATAACTCCTGATATTCAGATGTAAACAAGAATTGGTAATGGACCTATTATGCGGCTTGTCTTCGGACTGTGACACCTGGCATTTGTGCGCTGGGTAGTTGTTTGCTTACTGTGACATCTTGGCCTCAGGAGACCCCCCCCCTCCGTATTTGCCTGCTTGCAAGACCAAGTTTATTGCTTGGTGCCTGAGGTGCTCTAAAAGGGGAATGCGCATGGGTCTCGATTCCTACACGGCCCCCACTATAAAATGGCCTTGTGCCATATTGTGACACGGTGGGATGTCAGATAAATCACAATAATGGACCTATTACTGCTTATTACATTGCTTTGGAAGTAAAAATATGTTGATGTTGTAGCGGAGTGGAAGTAAATGGCCATCACTGGAGGGGGGTGGTTAAATCAGAATAATTTGTCCTGTGGTCTAATTTAGCTATAAATTCATGATGCAATAAGCATAAATATAGATTGAAAAGTGGTCTTTTGTACCAAATTAGAGCTTTCTACGTTCAGCCATATTGATAGACATATCTTTATCAAGTAGATTATTGTCACATCTTTTTAGCTGTTGTTCTCTCTAGCCCTTTTCAAGTATCTTAGTTTATAACCTGATTAATTATGGATTGAATAAAAGGGTTAGGCTTAAGTCTGAGAGGATTACTAACAACAACAGACATCTGAAGAAGTGCTGAAACGTACAACTGCAAAGACAATATAACACCAAGATTAGGATACTAATCAAAGTTCATCCGAGAATAATAGTACATATTTAATTAAAAATTTTTTGAATCAATACCATATTTGGTAGCATATAACTCCCCCTTCAGTTTCCATTCAATATTCAGCCTTATCAGCAGGACTTAAAATAAACTATCCCCTGCTGATGAGTAAGCTTTCAATAGCTACTACACCAAGGTGTAGGGGAGAATGCTACGCCATTTCCCTGGATTGCTCCTCTTACCCTTGATCTATACCTTATAAAGCTGAATGTTAAGGAGGCATCAAGTACCTTTTTTTAGTCTTTGGTATGACTTGACCTGGAGTTGAACCCGGGTCTATCAGACTATTGGCAAACACTAACAATTATGTCAGTGGGCTGGTAATTTTATATATATATATATATATATATTTTTGCATTTGAATTTTCTTTTCTCTATCATGTGAAAATTTGGTAAAGTTAATTCCAAAGGTGCAAATTATTGTATCATGAGTTTTTCTTTTATCTAAACTCTTTTCCACATACAAAAAAAAAAAAAGAAAATTAGTGAAAGATGTTCTTAAAAAAATAAACAGATCAAAAGATATTCTAATGTATCTTTGTTCATTTGAACTTAGTAACAAGGCAATGGTATAATCAATTCTAAAACATGAATAATTCTTCCTAAATCTTTCTGCATGGTTATTTTATTTTAGGAATTTCTTAAAACTAGCAGAGGTACCTTGGAATGAAGAGGAAAAAATAAAGAAAAAATATTTCAATGAAATAACTCTTTAGTAACACTCACATGTGCATAAAAAGAAGAAATAATTGACAACTTAATCAAAACATAAATATTTTATTCCAACTGGAATTATACAATAAATAGAAAATAAGACAAATGAAAGATTGTTACTCTCTAACACAACAGTCTTGCCTAGAATTACTGAAGTCTTTTGACTGTTCAAGCTAGTACTGAAGTCTTCCTCTTGCTGAAGTCATTTGACTGTTCAAGCTAGTACTGAAAGCTTTCTCTTGCTGTCTGTTCTTCAACTGTTTGTCCACAACTTTAAAAGCACGGTACCTCTATTTATACTATCTGGAGTTTTGCCATTTTTATTTACTGGCGATCGGTGTTCAAATGTTAGTGTCTCACTTTATTTCTATGAGAAATTTTGATATATATTTTTGCAAGAATCGGTAGAAGCAGAAATATGAGTTTTAAACATGAAAAAAAAAAAAATTAGTTTCTGAGAGCCTTTCTCTATAGAGGCTCCCAGAAACTAATTTTGTAATATGAATATAAACACGATTTAAATTGAAAGAATTGTTGACTTCTGAAAGATTTTATTATTCATGAAATATTATGGTTTTGTTTAAAAATAAACTTTCAAAATAAGTTTTCATTTCTTTTTATTATCTATATATTGCTTCCATTTATCTCTCAATCTTTCCTTTTTTCTTTTCATTCAAGCAGATAATATGCACCTGATGTATAGTGGTATTACTTCCTCCTCTTCCTTAATATATTTTCATTCCTTTTCTCTGACATATAATGTGTGTTTTTTTCTTCCTTCTTTTTTCACAATCAAAACTGAATGGTCAATTATTTATCTGAGGTGATGATATAGCATAACATTTTAACACATGCATCCATGTCTTATCCTTTTAATATTGGCTGGGAGGGAGGATTGTAGAATACACTGACTGCATCTCTACTGAGGGGTAAGATCCCCACCTCTCCAACAAGTTTGATGGTGAGGGTCCAGTAATGCTGCATCTTTGGAGAATGTGGAATACTACTTAATTGCCATTACTCCCAAGTCGACTCTGGTCCAGAGTGGTAGCACCTGATAGAGTCCTATCTACGAGTCAAATAAAACTGTTAGACATTTAAACTAAATGTAAACAAATAACTGATGTTTAATTGAATTGTTGGTGATACATAACAATACTTGAAACAATTTAACTTTATTGAGTTGTACTATATTGAATTGTTAGGAATAGAACTGTTTGATCATTTAACTATATCTACAAAAGGTGTTCGCAAATCATATCCAATATGAATGTATAAAGAGGATTTGGTATTAAATAACCTACAATGGTTGATATGCCTTAAAACCAAAGCAAATCTATTGATATTAAAGATGTTAAAGCTATTAAGATCCAGGTTAAACTTGCAAAATTTTGATAACTTGTGTTTGTTTTCCGAACAAAACCTTAATGGATCTCCTGAAAGCCTTTGGCAATTGGCCTTTTTTTTTTTTTTTTTTTTTTTCTACTAGCATCATAACATGTTACCTGCATTCTTTTTGATTGTAATACCTGCAGTTGGTTGTAATTGGGAGAACCACTTACCTTACTTTTTGCTAATGGATTGCATCCATTATCAGATATAAAGCTGTTAGTGAACAATTATATTTAGAAAAAAAAAAAAAAGCTATTGTAAACAAAAGAAACCCAATTTTTAGTTGGATGCGAATGTATTATTATAGCTTAAGCTTTTATCATTCAACTTATAATATATAAGATTAATTTTTTTTATAAATGTGTGATAAAGAGAGCATGAATATCTTTCTTTTTAAGTTTCCCTATTTGAGTTCTTTCTGTTTTTATCAAAGTTATAAAAAGTTGTCTTTATTTTGTTATATTTCTCTTTTTGAAATTGATATTCTTTTCTTTTAATTGAACTATTTTCCCTCGTCTATGTTCTTTTTATTTACAATGTTTCAACTGTGTCTACCTTATCTTCTTCAGGTGGTCTTTGGTTTATTTAACTGGTGGCAGCCATAGTGTCTAATGTTCATGTCTAAATTCCATTAGAAGAAAACCAGAGGGTACAGAGCCCTGTCTGCAGGGCTTAGAATGTACTGACTATATCCCTTGCAGAGGGGGTAGGAGATCCCCCCCCATCCTGGATATGATACTAAACTGCATCTGATAGTGAGGCTCCAATTCTGCAGCTCTGGGGATTGTGGTGTATCTCTTCATTTCCATTACTCCCAGATCCACTCTGATCTAGAGTGGTAGTATCTGTTAGGGTACCATCTATAGGTCAAATAGATCTGTTTGCAAATTATTAGATAGAAATATTTGATACTATATAACTAAATTATTTGTATTAAGAATAGTTACTTGAAGTTATAATTGGTTACGAAATATATTAGTTAAAACATTTTAACTATCCAAACAAATTATTATTACTTGAAACCATATCGTCATCATGTCATGCCGCTAGCATGGATATCCCTGACCCTCTCTCGCCACTTTTCCCTATCGTTCATTGCCTCCGGCAGGTCTTCAGGGCTACATCCCGTATCCTCACATAGCTGCTGTATGTATGTTTGAGCTGGTCGTCCTGCTTTTGCTCGGCCATATGTGGGGGTCCATAGGAGTACATCACTTATGAGCTCGTCTCTGCTTCTCCAGCAGTGTCCTGCATGTGTTGTTCGTCTAACTTGGATAGTTTTTGTGATGGGAGGCAGGTGGCCATATAGTTGGTGCTTTGTGGGGTGTTGCCACCAGGACTTGTTCAATATTGCTCGCAACATTCTTGTTTAATTGCTGTCTAGCTTCTTCTCCAGCCATTTTGTTAGTGTCCAAGTGGTGCATCCATACAGCAGTATCGACACGACCGCTGCCTGGAAGAAACTGCTTTTCATTTTATCGGTCAGGTTTGATTTCCATATGATCGATAGCTGTCCATGCCTTCGTTAGCCGCGTGTCGATGTCTTTTTCGGTTGATGAGACACTGCTTCCTAGGTAGGTGAACTTGTCTATAAATCAGAATAAAATAAAAGTATTTAAAACCATATAATAGTGGGTAAATTGTTTATATTAGATAAAAATACTTGCTATCATATAACTGTTTGCAAAAAGAACAACTTTTCTGGACAACTAGATAAAAAATGTAAATATACAATGAATATGATTCCCTAACGTATAGGCTTAAAGAGAAGTCATGTGAGTTGATATGCTGTTAATATCAATCAATCAATCAATCAATCCAAAGGTATATGATTGGAACAGTGTAAATAGGAACATTGATGGATTTTTAATTAGACTATTTCTTTAATCTATATTCTTTTTATTTACAGTGTTTTAACTGGTTTACTTTCTGACCTTCTTCAGGTGGTGTTGGATTTATTCGATTAATAGTAGTTTTAGTGTCTTCCATTCATGTCTAATAACACTAGAAGAAAGCCATAATGTACATAGTTGAAGCATTGCAAATAAGAACATTGATGGGTTTTTTAATTGGACTATTTTCCTTGATGTTTTTATAAATTTGATAAAAATCTTAGCAAAATTTTTTAGTTTAATTTTAATGGTATATCAACCAATCAAGGGTTATTTTATGCCTTGAGGTTAATATTTACACACAGTTGTTTACAGATGTTTCTTAAGATTTTTTCCTTTTTATGTACATAATCCTATCAAATAGAAACAATTTTCCAACATACATATCTATTTAACCCTAAAAGGTACTACCACTCTGGGAATAATTGCAATGAAGAGGTACTCTACACTCCCTAGATTTCCAGAACTGTAGCCTCATCATTAGATGCAGTTAAGTGTCATACTTAGGACAACCTTTGGAGGGCAAGTCTTACTCCTCTCTATGTAATACAATCAGTGGATTCTAAGCACTGTTGACATGAGTGTTTTTTTAATCTTGTAGTTAGTAAATATACAGACAAAACCTTTTTTTTTTTAAATTTTTTTTTTTATTTATTTATTAAACTAAATCAGTTTAATTTAAAAATGATAAACGTTTTTTTTTTTTTTTTTTTAAATCAACCTAAGGAAGTTCCTACTATTTAAAATGATTATCTTGCCATATATTTTATAAAGTCTCCATTTTCAACTGGCACTGTTCAATATTTATTAAGTTGTAAATTGGGATTGCTCTTTTCTTCCCAACATATCCATCTGTCTTTAAATTGAATAAGTCCATTAAGAGGGCCATGGATTTCAGTTTCCTATGCTTAGTTGCTTCTCTGAACTGCTTCCAACACATGACTATTTATTTTTCTCTCTTTTTGTGCTTTTTAGGAATTAAGTTCCCTTTTCCAATTTTTTTTTTCTCTTTTATTCCGTTTCCTTCTTTCTATTCTGATTTGTTCTGCAAAGAATTCTTTACTAGTATCAATGTAAGAACAAGTTTATCAAATAATGGAAGTGAAAATGAAGAGCTTGGAGAGAAAGAGAAGAGAGAAAGCAATGTGACAGAGGGAGATGAAGAGGAAAAAAGGTGGGTGTCAGGGTGGTGGTGCGGGGAAACAAAGTGGTGCAGTAACACTGAAAAGAGAGAATGGGGTTTTACCATATTCCAATTCTGCATTACATGAATATGTACAAAAGATATAGGATAAAAGTATAAAGTCTGAAGTCGTAATTGATTTTGGGTGCGAGAGAGAGAGAGAGTCTTTATACTGAAAACTTTTAACTCTTTTGCTACTGCATTTTCCAGTAAAAAAAAAAAAAAAAAAAAGTTACTTTAAGATCTTTTAATCATCATAAAATATTATAATCAATCTCAATATTAAAACAAGAACATTTTCTGAATAAAATCAATACCCCCCCCCAACACTTTTTTTGTTGTTGCAACAATCTAAATGGGGGGGGGGAGTAAAAAATAATAGAATTTGGTTTCAAAATTCTATTTAAAAAAAAAACAACAAACAAACAAAAAACAAAATTCTCTAATGGGTGGAAAACAGGGAACCACAAACAAAACAATGAAATTTGACTATATTTGCATCAGTGGTAACTTCAGGATTTGGGCTAAGAGCTATTTTCTCACCATCTAACTTCTGCACATGGTTGTGTCTGTGTGCATGTGGGTCTGATCTGTTCCATTACCCCCCCCAAAAAAAAAACATTGAGTGGTAATCATCTCCTGCTACAGCCCCACCAATGTTAGTGAAGAAAATGAAATAGTCACCTTCTACGATGAGTTATCCTCATTAGTGCGTAGCATCCTGAAACACAACATGCTAGTCATTGGCGGAGACATGAATGCACAAATCGGGAAAAACGGAAACAACAAATACAGCCTCCACAACACGTCAAATAGAAATGGGCAACATCTAACAGATTTCATGATAGAAAATAGATTAGCATGCCTCAATACAAACTACCAAAAAAGAGAGGGCAAACTATGGACATACACGTACGCAAACAATACTAAAGCTCAGATAGACTGTCCTTATAAACAAGAAATGGAAGAATAGTGCATTGAATTGCGAGGCATACTCCTCTTTTGAGGGTGTGTCCACCGATCACAGAATAGTCACAGCGAAAATACGGTTAAGCCTACGAAAAAACACAAACAAACAGCGACCACCAAAAAACTATGACTGGGCCCTATTAAACAACAAAGATGTAAGAGATAAATACGTATTAGAATTAAGAAACAGATTCGAAACACTACAAGAAAAGACGGAAAAAAGTACACCAAACGACGAATACGAAAATTTCGTCAATGCACACCTCGAGGCAGCAGCAAAATACATTCCAACAAAAATTAAAACTAAATATAGAGTCCCATGGGAAACTTTCGCGGTGAGAGAAAAACGTGCACTAGTGAAAACAGCCTCCAAAAACTATCGAAAAAACCCAACAAACACAAATGCCATAAAACTAAAAACGGCACAATATCAATTAGCAGGCATATATATAAAGGAACAGACAGAATACATTCAAAATCAGATAGATAAGATTAGAGACTCGGTGGAAGATAGACAATCTAGAATTACCTGGCAAACAATAAACGAAGTGAGCAGAATAAAAAACACAGCCAAAGCAAAACTTAAAGCAGCAAACCAACAAGAAAGAATAAAACTGTGGAAACAGCACTTCGAAAACTTACTAGGAAACCCACCAAAAATAACACATGAACCAATCACCAGAATAATTAGCAAAC